>JAOTNS010003725.1:0-25420 GCA_028476615.1 Culter alburnus | reverse complement strand
ATTTTACCCGCCCTGTTATTTTTCTGTTATCTTTGTGAAAAACCTCCCTCTAACGTGTTTTACATTTTCTGATAATGCTTAAAAGGTCTGGATAGGCCTTGGGTTTAACAGTATACACATTTAAAGTTATTAAGTTGTAGACCCTATGTGAAATGTTTGTTATTGTGAAAGAAGCTTTCTTCAAATGTATGTGAAAAACGTTCTCTAACTTGTTTTATCTTTGTTAAAAGTTCAAAGCACTTTTTCTGATAACGTTTTAAATGTCTGACTTTTGTTTTTTACCGTTTTTAAAACTGTGTTTGGAAAACTTGTTTTACATTTTTAAATGATTGGACATTGACTTTAATTGTTTTCATGTGATGAAAAGGCTTTTTCTGACTTGTTTTACTTTTTTCTGAAATGTTTTAAATGTTTGAACATTGACTTTTGGTTTTAATGTAATTGAAATGCTTCTCTAACTTTTTTACTTTTTCTGGTAACCTCTTTAAAATATCTTTTAAACCTTTGTGTTTTAAACGGTACACTTTTTTTTATGTCTTCAAAATAAAACTATACAGATGTATGTGGAAACAAAACTTTCTTTAATAAAAACATCCTTGACTCCCTAATGTCTGTCACTGTCACCCATACATTCTTTCACACATCTTAAAATTTTAAAGCATATGTTTTACTATAATATATATATATCTAATTATATAACACACATTTGACCTTTTCTGATAACATTTACTATGCCGAATGCTAGCCTATGTTTTTTTGTCTTTAACAAACCGCATCACTTTAAAGTTGATGATGTGAAAGTTACATGTGTGTGAAAAAATGTTTACCTCCCACGTTTTCATGTTTTTAAATTTTAAAGCACATAGTTTTAAACAGTTTCAATATACTTTACTCCATATAAATTTCCCCCAGTGGGAGAGGTGGATGATGCTATCAAAGAGTGAATAAATCAATTAATGAACTCAAATTAAATTAAACAGTTAATGAGTTAATGAACTAAAGAATGTAAAACATCATTATTTATAAGTGTTATTTTATTTATTCCATTTAAATGTGCATCTCTGCTCTCATCTATCCTTCCGGTGTTGGGGGCGTGTTAGGGCGGATGACATCGATGTTTGGAGGTGTGTTAGGGCGGAGACTCGGACTGATTCACAGGCGTTCTGACTTCATTCTGTATTTGACAACGAAGAGATAGGATTCTTTCATGGTGCAGTGTAAAATTTTTTGCTAAAACGTTAACAGTAAATTGCAGTGTTAGAAATGTTTTGCTTTTTAACAAAACATTGTTTAACACCTATTGTTTAATATACTTAATGCTAATGCGTTTGTTTGATACTTTTTGTTAAAATCTTGTGTTTAATTATTTAACTGGGCTTTTTAAATATACACATTCTTTTTTGGTGTTGAGGTGGGCCTTGTTAGGGGCGGATGACGTCGATGTTTGGAGGCGTGTTAGGGGCGGAGACTTGGGAGCGTTTTCACAGGCCGTTCTGACTTTTTCTGATTTGCCAGTGATGAGAAGGACATGTTTCACAGAGCAGTAAAATATTTTATTGTTAGAAATGTTTTTGCTTTTTAAAAGTCATTTGTCTTTTAACAACACTATTTAATATACTTAATGCGTTTGTTTGATACTTTTGTTAAAATCTTCTGTTTAATTAATTAATTAACGTCCTTTTTTAAATATACATTCTATCTTTCGGCATTGAGGTGGGCCTGTTAGGGGCGGATGACGTCGATGTTTGGAGGTGTGTTAGGGGCGGAGACTCGGGAGCGTTTTCACTCACCGTTCTGATTTCATTCTGTGTTTGTCATGGACTAGATCGGACGTCTTTCACAGAGAAGCGTAAGAAATATTTATTGTTAAAAAACTTTAAAAGTAAATGTTAGAAATGTTTTTCCCTTTTAAAATCATTTGTATTTTAACAACTATTGCTTGATATACTTAATGTGCTTAATGTTACTTAGTGCACTTGTTTTATACTTTTGTTTCAGAAAATCTAACAACATTTTAAATTGTCTTTGTGATTGTACAATTCATTAATGCCTTTTTTAAAAACATTTAAATATGTGAAATAACTTTCTTTAATAAAAAACATCCCTTAAAACCCATGTCTGTCACCCCGATACACTGCTTTACATTTTAAAGTTTAAGCACCGTTTCAAACATTTTCACTTCAAAAACACACAAAGTCCAAAACACAGTCATAAATTCCTTAGTAGGGGTAATAGGGAGGGGTAGTGGTAGTGGGGGGAGGACAAAAACAGGGCCAAAACAGGTGTCCAAACAGGTGTCCAGTCCAGAGGGAGGGGTGGGGGGAATATTTTTATGGGGTCATAAATCAATCATTTTTGACACATAGTACCCTATAACCCTCTCTGATCTAATATTTAACAACCCGAGCTTTATCATTTGTTTTCATTATTATCTCTATTTTTTATTTGTTGAACATCAATTAAATTTTTTCATTAAATAGGTTTGGAAGTTTTTTGTTTTTATTAATTCGGGGTACAGACACAGTCTCTATGTGATAATATCTAGGTGTAAGTGTTTCTGTGTGTTGGGATTTATCTGACTTCTGTAACGTGAGGCAGCTAGCAGACGGTCGGTTTAGCCAGTCTGTCTGCTTCCTGACCTGGGCCGTAGTTTGTTGAGTGTACAATGAGTCCTTGAGGTAAGCATATATGTAAAGTATGTACAAACGAGACCGGACATGGAGTGGCGTGTGTGAGTGCTCTTTGTAGTGGTGCTGATGAGGTGGTTGATGACGTGCAGGTGGCGGTGATCAGTATTCCGGTGATTGAGTGCGCTGTGATTGGTGAACGATGGAGCCTGACGTGTCTGTGACAAGATCTGCGTATTCAATTTGATCTATGGTGTTCCTCATCTCATGCAGATACCTTTGAGGCTCTGTACACAGGTAAAAAAAAAAAAAAGTACACTTCTAATGTACTTATAGTGCTCTATTTTGTATTTAATTTTGCATTTAATATACTAAAAATTCTTCTTTAGTACTTAAGATAATCTTAAGAACATCTTAGTGTACTCAACTGTGCTATTTTGAGACAGCACAAAATATGAACTAAATATGAACTTTTAATATACTATCTCTGTATGTAAAAAATTTATTTATATTCCACTTATAGTACATATGAACCCATAGTGTACTACAAGTGGTAACTAAATATATTTTTTTAGTTATTTTCTTTTAAACAGAAAGAAAAGATGATCTAATCTTGTTATACACAAAGTTTCTGATTCTTTTTTTTTTTTTTTTTTTGTTAAATTAGAAATGTGATCCTGGTGTGTAAGATGTGTATCAAGTAACACCAAGATATTTACAAGTCTTTGTAGTGACAAGATCTTGATTTGCAAAGGTAAGAGAATCAGCATAAGAAATACTTTTTCTAGTTAAATGAAAGTACATACATTCAGTTTTTCTTTACATTGATGGTCAGGTGGTTCTTTTTCAACCAATCATGTAAACACTGAAGATCAAATGTTAAAGACCCCCTGAGGTGAAAATCAAGTTTTTAATGTTGTTTATATGTCTATGTGGTGTTTTAATATGCTTTAAGACAAACTATGTGCAAATTCATAAGTCAGCACCATTGCTCAGTATTTTATGCTGCAGTAAACCAAAAACCCACGGTTGGAAATCGCTGGTGTTTGTGACATCACAGACTACCTTGTAACCAATCACAACAATATGCCGGCAGGCTTTAGCATATCATTAACTATGACTGCTCTGAAGCAGGAAAGTCTCGAGAGAAGCCAGGTTATCCCTGTAAATTTTCTGTTGATATGAAAAATTGTGTAGATTTATCAATATAGCGAGTCTATTACAATGTTATGATGAACTATATGCCTTTCTCCACTGACGTTCTGAGTTGTTCAGAGTGTTTGTAAGGATACTGATTGTTAGAAGGCAGCTGTCTGACTCGTGAACGGGAACATGGTTTGTGTAACATTAGCAACACATTATTAGCTGTTTGATAACGTAGTCAAGTAAAAGGCTAATCACATTAATTCATATTAATTAATGACAGAACCGTCGCAAGGGCTGTGCCAAGTGTGCAAGCGCATAGGGGCTCGCGCCAAACTCGCACTCAAATAACCTTGTGGATTTAAAACTCATTTCATCTTCATCACCACTTCAACTCCTCAAAAGTCTAGAAATTCAAACGATAAGTTTACTTCATCTCATTGACTCATTATTTATGAAACAAAGACCTTTGAAATTGCTTTCCAATTTATTTGACTTTTAATATAGGCACTGGAGGGGAAAATAAAATAGGTTTAAAAGGTAATTTGTTCTGTGAAGAGCTTTATTTATCAGTACATGTCAAATATCTGTTGAACCCCTCAGAGTAACATTTAAAAAAAAAAAAAAAGTGTTGCACATTGACACAACTGAACAGAGTCGCTGGACGATCTACAGCTCGTCTTTTTTGCCCTGCTCGTCGCCTTCTTCTGGTGGCGGGCCGCCCGCGCTGCCGTACAGCTTGCTCACGATGGGCTGCACGACCTCCTCCAGCTCCTTCTTCTTGGCCTGGAAGTCTTCGAGTTCTGCTTCCTGATGAGACTCCAACCACTCGATCTTCTCCTCAACCGCCTTCTCGATGGCTTCTTTATCTTCAGAAGACAGCTTGCTGGCGAGCTTCTTCTTGTCGCCGATCTGGTTCTTCAGAGAGTAGGCGTAGTTCTCCAGCTTGTTGCGGGCGTTGAAGCGCTCCTTCAGCTTCTTGTCATCTTCAACAAACTTTTCTGCATCGTTCACCATGCGCTTGATGTCTTCGGGTGTCAGGCGGTTATGGTCGTTTGTGATGGTGATCTTGTTCTTGTTTCCCGTGCCTATGTCCTCAGCAGTGACGCGGAGGATGCCGTTCACGTCGATCTCGAAGGTGACCTTGATGTGAGGGACGCCGCGGGGTGCAGGAGGGATGCCGATCAGGTCAAAGGTTCCCAGAAGGAGGTTATCCTTGGTCATGGGACGCTCACCTGGAAACAGACAGAAAGAGAGTGAAAACCAGAACCGATTCTATTCTGAAGATTAAAGACGGCTTATGAAACGGCCTAAAGTGTAACAAAACATGCATGTTTGTGATTTTCCACAATGTCCGCTACCACGGCTATTTTCAACTGTGATTTAATAAGATACAGACCGTTTTGATGCTATATTCGTTGGCTTACCTTCATAAACATTGATGGTCACGGTTGGCTGGTTGTCAGAAGCAGTGGAGAAGATCTGAAATTTCTTGGTGGGCACGACGGTGTTTCTGGGAATAAGCTTGGTCATATTTCCTCCAACAGTCTCAATACCCAGGGTCAAAGGGCACACATCCAGAAGCACCAGGTCACCTGATCCAACAGGATTCAGTCGTTAATCATCTCACAAAAAAGGGGTTGAGTATGGAAAAATCATAATCAAGATTATTTTGGTCAATATTGAGATCATGATTATTTATCACAATTAATCGTTAACTTTGGAAACATTAATTTTTTACTTGTTTTTTTTAAACATTTTTTTACAAGTTGATTTCCTTATATAATTTAGCATAAAAGAATAAAAAATTATATATATTTAACTTTATTACTATACATTCATTTCATAATTTAATTTATATAATAACTTAAAATAATTATATATAATCTAGTATACAGTGTTTTTTATGAATTATTTAAAGTAAATAATGTAAAAATAAGAAAAAATAAAATGAGTCATTTACGCGACACCATTTTCGACTTAAACAGAAAACGTTTTTTTGTGTTTGTGTTATGGCCACTCATTTACATGACAAAGTGTTTTCAGAGCCCCCAAAACGCCAAACTTTTGTTTTTTCTTATTTATAAAGCACCTTCACACAACTACCAGTTGATCCAAAGTGCTGTACAATACAGCTAGAAAAAAACGAATAAGAGACAACAAAACACCGAAACACAGCATAATAATACAATTTACATGACTAGATAAAAACTATCAAGAGAAGATGATTTTTAAGCCGGCATTTAAATACAGGCAAAGAGGGCGCAGCTCTAATAGAAGCTGGTAAATTGTTTTATAGACTAGGACCAGCAACAGCAAAAGCTTGATCACCTCTGCAATGGAACTAGATCTAGGAGCAGAGAGGAGACCATGATTACTGGACCTTAGGAACCTATTTGGTTTATAAGTAGAGATTGCCTAATCTGTTAAAACGGTTTTACACAGAGTATAGATTTGATTTTTGATAAACGCCGTAAGTAGAAGAACTGCACTAATTTGTTTCTCAGTTTTATCATCTCCGTGTAAAACTATAAAAACTATAAAAATGCGGCAGCGAGCCGACATGTAGCGGCCAATGCGCTTCGGGCTAGCTGAGTTCGAGTCCAGGTCCTGGGGTTCTTTTCCCGATCCCGTCCCCCTCTTTCTCTCTCCCACTTCGCTTCCTGTCTAATGACTGTCCTATCAAAATAAAGGCAAAAAACGCCAAAAATAAATCTAAAAACATTTAAAAATATATATATATTTGTAAAGACTGATGTCATGTGTATGCGTGTTAGCTACATGTTCAGTCTATAGGTGTATAGTGTTTCTTTTTAGAATAAAGCATTTTAGTCATTTACACAGGTCCTTGTGAACAGGGATTGTTTTGTCAAAATTGTCTGTATGAGGAAAACGCAAAGGAGAAACTTTTCTATTTTTAGTACATCGTTGTCATGTAGGCTAAACGTACCCTAAATCAATATAATTGAGATCAAAAGTATGTTGCACTAATGTTTTAGTGCACTTCTCCTCACCCTACTGAAGGCTATGAAACATTTGGGGAGGGTGAAAGTCACTGCTGTAAAGTGGGAAGTGGTGCAATGGATTTATAACGTAATGGAATACAGCACAATAGGCCTAATCATTTAACTCTATTATTTTGTTGTCATAATCGCTGGAAGCCTAAGTGGTAATTGATTAATTGTCCTTCATTCAGACCTTCTTGATGTGGAGAAGGACTCACCGGTGCCCTCTTCTCCGGACAGAACTCCGGCCTGAACGGCGGCTCCGTACGCCACGGCTTCGTTGGGGTTGATTCCTTTGTAAGGCTCTTTGCCGTTGAAGAACTCTTTCACCATCTCCTGGATCTTGGGGATTCGAGTGGAGCCGCCGACCAAGATGATCTCATCAATGTCAGACTTCTCCAGGCTGTCATTTTTAGCATCTTGCAGAACATTGTGCACTGGTTTCATTGTGGAGCTGAACAAATCCTGCGAGGAGAAGCATTAAAAAACACGGTTTATTTTAGAATTAATTAAATATCATGTATTTATTAGAGGTGTAACAGTATGTATTCGTCCAGAACCATACGGTACGGAGGTCAAGGTTCGGTTTATGCATGTAGAAAACGAATACAGTCAGTCACAACAGGAAAAAGAGCAGAAGAAGAACAGCGCATATGCGAATGACTTGCAAGCTAGAAAAAACAAAGTACACTAGGTAGTGTGTACGCGTCAAAAGCATCTTTCTGTGTTCACAGAGAATATTTTGAAAGGCTCGCTCTCTCAACTGTGTGCGGAGCGGAATGCAGAAATTTAAGCTTTGAATGTTCAAATATTGTTTAAGTGGAGCAAACTGTAACACTCCTAAGTTTTATTTTTCATTATGCTATTTATTTTGTAACTCAAGATAATTTACAGTTTTGTAGCTGACTGTGACCAAACACCTTTTGTTTTTATCAGAGCTGCAAAAAATATGACCTATGCAAGAGTGCATTCTGGTTACTGCTTAATGCTTAATGCACTATAGGAGGCTGTATTGTACAGAACCCCTAAAGGGACATGGTGGTGAAAAATATTTGGGATGGGAGGAAAGGAGAGGAGTGATGTATGAACAGCCTGAACTTGGTGACTTAACTGCTTGACATAAGCACTGACTGCATTTCTTTATATTTGAGTCCAACAAGTTCAAACTCTATGAGCCATGCATTATTTGTGGCATTATTAACGTGTTACTAACTGAAACACTACTGCCAGCCAGCAGGACATTAAAGAGGAAGTGTTTGTCGAGTCACAGCAAGGGAATGCAAGTTTCTTGGGGGAACGCAAAAGATTTGGGGAAAAAAAAAAAAAAAAAAAATGTTCTCCCATCTCAATTTTTTTCCACCACCATGTCCTTTAGGGGCTCTGTAGTACTGTACCAACTAGGGAACTAAATGCCGCTAGGTAGAACAAAACTGTCATTTGCACTACTGTCTGTTCAAAATAAATGAAAAGAAACCTAGTATTGTGGATTTTTTTCCTTCAGGGAACGGGGGTTAAAAAGTAACCTAGACGTTATACGGATAAGGCACTATAATTGACTAATCAATAAATAATGGATCAATGTAAAAAAAAAAAAAAAAACCTAACACTATAGATTAGGGGTGTGACGAGATCTTGCGAAGCTAAATTGTGACGAGATTTCTCATCGAGGTGGAAAAGTAGTCGTGATGTTGGCCATGACAGAGTTTGGGATGATTAGGAAGAATATGCCACCGCTATGTTTACATTATGCCTCCATGCGTTTTGCTTTGTATTTAAATAAAAAACATTTAATTCAGTTGGATAACGGTCGCCGCCGCTCCATATTCACAGAGTGTGCGCGATCGCCCACGGTTCAATAGCCTACATACCTCGTTTTTTTAACCACGGTTTTCGGTTCGGTTCTGATGGCTTGACAAATAAGAGTGTTTTTTGTTATTCTATGCTTGGGCAATAGGAACAGTAAGAGGTTAAGAAGAAAAAATAAAAATTTTAATATTTTAAAAAGATTTATTGCAATACTCCTTTATTTTACTTAAAGCAAAGAAAAGTCCACTAGTTCCTAGTGCATTGTAATATAAAATAATTTTTTATTTTAAAATTATGCTATCCTGCTATCCTGCCTTCAGACAGTGATATTGCTGGCTGATGGCGCCGCAGATGTGCAGTCATGTTGGAAGTGTTTCCGTTTGAGTAGGCTACACGTGTAAAACAATGCTTGCAGACAGTCATTTTTTTGTTTACCGTTTTTTTCTTCCTTGGCATTATACTCAACGGCAAAACTGAAATGTCTCCACATCACGGATTTGAAATCACGCTTCCTCGTACTGTAGCCTCACTTCACCGCCGCTCGCCCTGTTAAAGTGTGGAATGATGGTTCAGCGCCCCTGAACTTTAGAACATAGTGATTGAATATTTACTGGCGGGGAGGAGTTTCTTCATCTCAGCTCGTAGACATACAGGCACACACAAACAGCCAATTCGGAGAGAAATAAAGCGCACATAAATTATTTAAACGTAAAACCGAAAAAAACGCAATTCACAAGCGCGTATTGAACCGTGGATGTTGTACTGAACGGTTCAGTATTATATTGAGAATTGCGGCATCCCTAATAAATACTGTAGCATATTGCTCATTGTTAGTTGATGTTGGTTAATACATTACAATAAGGTCTCATTTATTAACATTAACATTTTTATTTATACTGTTTTATTTCTATGATCAGTTTGTGGAAAGGAGTTCAGTTAGAAGCTCATAAATCATGTACAGTAAGGTCTGAAGAGACTGAAATCATACAGAAGAGAAGTCAGTCAGTTGAGTTAGTGGCAAAACCTTTTACAGTGCTTGAGTATTGTTGTCTTTTACTGCATATGATAATTCATACTCAAAGTAGAACTGAAATGACATTCATTACAAGATGATTAGTTAAAACATTTGGTCCCACTTTATATTAAGTGGCCTTAAATTGTTACGTGTCGTTGGTATAGAGATGAGGCAGATGCGGATTTCCACAATCACATCCAATACTTTAATAAACACAGGCTGGAAACACCAAACATATACTTTGACTTAACATAGAACGGACCAGGAGTGAAGGGAGTGAGTGCCATATAAAGGGAGTGATGATAATAGAGTCCAGGTGCAGGTGATGAGTGATGATGAGGAGCTGACGAGGGAAGTGAGTGCAGGTGAAGAAACAGGAGGATCATGGGAAATGGAGTCCAGGGGAACAAGGGATCTGTAACAGTACCTCTCCCTCCCGGTAGGCGCGTCCTCGCGCCGTAGATGGAACAACCGGGAGGGGGGCGGGCGCCCTGGAGACCTCATGCCGGAGCAAGGGGAGGAGCAGACTGGAGAGGAGGTCTCCAGGGCAGGTCCAAGAACCATGGCGGGTCAGGGGACGAAGGCAGCCATGGCGGGTCAGGAGCCGTGGGCAGCCATGGCGGGTCAGGAGATGAAGGCAGCCATGGCGGGTCAGGGGCCGAAGGCAGCCATGGCGGGTCAGGGGCCGAAGGGAGCCATGGCGGGTCAGGGGCCGAGGGCAGCCATGGCGGGTCAGGAGCCGTGGGCAGCCATGGGGGCCGAAGGCAGCCATGGCGGGTCAGGGGCCGAAGGCAGCCATGGCGGGTCAGGGGCCGAAGGTAGCCATGGCGGGTCAGGAGCCGAAGCCTTAGAGCCGTTGAGCCCAGGCGGCGCTGAAGGACCGGCGGGAGATGGTGGAACCAGCGGCTCCGCCGACCGAAGCGCAGCCGGGGCTCCAGAAGGCCGCAGTAGAAGACAGACGACATACAACAAAGTGAACAACAGAGGGAGTGAGGAGGCCAAACGGAACTGAGGGACGGAGGGACGGAGCAGAGACGGAGGAGTGCAGTCCAGAAGTGAGGGCAGGCTGACGAGGGACCAAGGCATGAACGGGGGCAGGATGGAGACTGGTGAGACGGTGGGCTGATGGACCATGGTGGAGACGAGGGAGGTTGGAGCCAGGGTGTAGGTAATCGCCCAGAGGTCCGAGGTGGAGATCTGGGCGAGGGGGCTAGAGGTGGAGGTGCAGTGTAGTCACAAATAGGAGGAGGCGGGAGAGGGAGGCAGGGAGGGTAAACAGTCTTAGTACTGGAGACATTTATGACAAAGTTCATTGTTGGCACGGGCTCGTGACGGGCTGGAGTGGCTGGCTCGGTGGCGGCTGGAGCGGCTGGAGCGGCTGGCTCGACGGCGGCTGGAGCGGCAGGCTCGACGGCGGCGGCTGAGGCAGAGGGCTCGGCGGCGGCGGCTGAGGCAGAGGGCTCGGCGGCGGCGGCTGAGGCAGAGGGCTCGGCGGCGGCGGCTGAGGCAGAGGGCTCGGCGGCGGCGCTGGGCAGAGGGCTCGGCGGCAGAGGCTGGAGCAGAGGGCCAGTTCATCCCCTCATACTCCACCAGAATCCCTTCTGCCACTGGAGCGTGCTCGGAGAGGGCTGGAGCGTGCTCGGAGAGGGCTGGAGTGGGCTCGGAGAGGACTGGAGCGGGCTCGGAGTTCATTCCCTCAAATATAATTAAAATTCCCATTGGAACGGGAGCGGGCTCGGTGGAGGCTGGAGAGGGCTCAGCGGCAGGTTTTTTCCTCCTCCTCCGCCTTCTGGACCCAACGGGAGAGTGTGGGCCCAGCGTGGGACAGGAAGGAAGTTCAACGGAGGGGTAAGCGGAGGAATACGGAGGCTGACTAACTGGCCCGGCCGACCATTTTTCTGGACAGACTGGAGACCAACACTCATCCTGAACCTTGTCCACATAGAATTTGGAATTATTCAAAAACAAAATAAAATTGATAGTTTCGCTTAAGGAGAAACGATAATCTGGTTCATGGAAACGGAGAGTGTTGTCATCCAGACCGTCCAAAAACAGGGCGATTAAATTAGCATCGGGCCAGTCAGTCAGATAAGCCAGCTCAACGAACTCCTCCACATACCTCTCCAGTGAACGACCAACCTGAAGAAGCCCGATGAGGCGATCGCCGGCCGTCAAGATCGTGGAAGGCATGGGAGAAGCTGGAGCCCGGGAGATGAAGGAAGCATCCATATTTCTTTCTTTTTTTCTTTCTGTGGAAATCCGGTCAGTTTTTGGTCCGTTCTTCTGTTACGTGTCGTTGGTATAGAGATGAGGCAGATGCGGATTTCCACAATCACATCCAATACTTTAATAAACACCAAACATACACTTTGACTTAACATAGAACGGACCAGGAGTGAAGGGAGTGAGTGCCATATAAAGGGAGTGATGATAATAGAGTCCAGGTGCAGGTGATGAGTGATGATGAGGAGCTGACGAGGGAAGTGAGTGCAGGTGAAGAAACAGGAGGATCATGGGAAATGGAGTTCAGGGTAGTGTTAATTTCGTCAGATGAGACGAAATATGTTCGTCAACGACCTTTTTTTTCATGACTAAGACGAGACGATGACAAGACTGCACCACTTTCCAAAAACGCTGACTAAGACTAAATTAACATGCATTATTGTTGACGAAAAAAGACGAGACGAAAATGTTTTGTATAAAATAAAAACTAAGATAAAATCTCTCTTCATTTTCGTCTACAATCGTCTCTGCTTTTTCATTAGCTGTTAGCCTACGCCTTTAAAATATTCAGAACGAGTTCACGGCTTCGCGCTGTTGCTCAAGTTAAGCCTCGTTGAAGCCTTGTTTACACTGTATGCGTGTGCGGCTCGTTACGGCTCCGGCAAGGTGTTGTTCCGTCCTCTGCACGATGTCAACTCAAACAAAGAAATTTCAAGTTTTTCAACTTCGAATCTCTTGTCGTCAGTTTCTAGTGATGTAAAATATGAGCGGGAGTTTACACAGGGTGATTATTTTGACTTTGTTTTGTATTTGAGCTGCGCGTCTTGGAGGCGAGGCGCCTATCTTTAGCGAAGCGGCGCGTTGAGCCGCTTCTGGGACGCTTCTCAAACGCACCGTGGCGCGGCTGGTGTAAACACAAGTATTGACTAGAGTGGCCGTGTATCAGCTCCGGTAGCCGCGTCGCAGCCGTAACGAGCCGCACACGCGTGCAGTGTAAACGAGGCTTTACAGGTCTCATACGCCTGTGGCTGCAACACGAAACTGCTGAACACACAACACCCAAAGCGAACACGAGTGACGAGCGACGACGACATGCTAGCTTTTGAGTTGTGTTGGTTAAAATAAAATACTCTTCAGAACAGGTTAATCATTTGTGAATGTGTCTCCTAAATCAGAAATTGAAAACCAGACACGTTTAACATTTGCATTCAACAAAAATCTTTAAACAAGTGTATTTTGTCAGGTAATTATGACATTTAACCAATGTTTGAGATATGTGAAACACTTTTTTTACTGAAATGTTTATCAGTAATAATCTCAGTAATAATGTGTTATTTTTAAAAAAAGACTAAAAATTTTTGACTAAAACTAGACTAAAATTAAAAGACTTTTAGTTGACTAAAACTTGACTAAGATACCTTGAGTTTTCTTTTGACTAAAACTAGACTAAAATGACGAGACGTTTAGTCGACTAAAACTTGACTAACAAAAAAAGATATGTGGAATGACTAAATATGACTAAACTAACAAGGACATTTGGCACAAGACTAAGACTAAGACTAAATTAAAAATAGGTGACGAAATTAACACTAGTCCAGGGGAACAAGGGATCTGTAACATAATACTATGTACTTACATTTAAATTAATCATTTGATACAATGCTTTTATTGTGTACATACATGTTTTTACATTGTACTTATATTTTAAAAACACCTGCATGTAATTACATCTGTAATTACTTTCTGTAATTACATTTCTAATTACACTGTTGACCCATCCCTTAACCCTTACCCCTACCCTTAAACCTACCCATACCACCAAAGCTTTCCAACCGTACCCGGATCTCACCTCAATAGCAGTAAATGTGTTTTGCAATTTAGTTTACATTGTACTTATTTTTTGATGTAAGTACATAGTAGTTAAGGCCACTTAATATAAAGTGGGACCAAACATTTCAAATGCACCTGTAGAATATTTTTCTAGTCATGTATTTCGCCATTGAGGATTTCTTAAAAATGGTCCGTAAAAATCTTGTCTCGTCTCGTTCTCATGAGCTACCTGTCTCATCACACCCCTAATATAGATACATGATGCAGGTATTTTCATGAAATACTGTATAAGTACAATGTAAAAACATGTATGTCCACAATAATTTAATGATTCATTTAAATGTTAGTACAAAGTAGGTAAAGACATCTAATATAAAGTGGAGCCAAAAATACGCAATAGATTAATTGATAAAATAATTGATAGATTAATCAATCATCAAAGATAATAATGTAAAAGAATTTATTTATTTAGTGGCGGGGCAGCTCCAGAACACTGAACTATGCTTTGGCTCTTTTGACTCAGGCTGCCCATTAAGGCTTTCTAAAGCCAAAATCAAAGTTAGTTTACAAACTTTAACTTTACAACTTTATTTTTTTTTTTTAAAGTGTCATGAAAAAAATTATAATAATAAATCCTTTTTTTAAATGTTTTTTATTCTATTTTTATAATTTTATCTTAGTTTTTAGTAATTTAGTACCTGAGTAAAAATTAATAAAAACAAATAAAATAAACCTAAAAGGAAATTTTAAAATTAAACTGAAATAGTCTTTATTTCAGATTTTTTTCTATTTCTATTTATTTATTTTTTCATTTTATTATTTTAAATTTTAGTAATTTAGTACTTAAGTAAAAATTAATAAAAACTAAGTAGAATTATTTAAAAAAAAAAAAAAAAAGAAGAAGCTCAACAGTGTAACAGTGTCATGAACTGTACAAGCTTCTAATGGTTGTAGCTTTCATCCTCACCACCAGTCCTAGTGTGCTCCCTGTGTGTGATAAAAGATGAGGAAGTAGTAGAGTAAGATAGAAAATTTGGCAATAAAGGTGGGATAGAGAGGATAAAGGGAGAAATAGTGATGAGGACGAGGTTAAGGTTGGGACATTGTACACTAAATAAAACTCTTAAGATGATAGGAAAACACCAGACAGAATTGTGTGAAGGATGTCAAGAAGAGGAAACAGTTGAGCATATAATCATGGCTTGTAGAAGATATGAAGTTCAGAGAGAGAATGTGAGGGAGGAATTACAAAAGGATATTAGTAGTGTATAGAAAACAGAACTAGTTATTTTGGATAATTAAAAGATTATTTTGGAGATTTTTTTTCCCCTCTCTTTTTGAGTGTGTGGTGGTGGTGGTGGTAGGGGGGTAAAATTGAGTTGGAAATATAAGGTAAAGAAATAAGATGGTAAACCTATTATCTGATCCTCACTCCGGAGCAGATGGGGTGGTAATGCACCAATAATCTGGATGCCAAACGCCATAAAATGGGAAAGAAGAAGAAGAAGAGTAAGATAGAGGATAGCATGGTGTGTTTTGTGTTCCTTCTTGGCCCTGAGAGAACATCCTTGTTGAGAAACTTAATTGTTTGCTGCTCAGTTGTGAATAATGCTTGATTATAACCACTGAATGATCTATTCTGAATAGCTTTGACTGTTATTATTGACAGTTATTATTCCTTGAGGTCGTCATCAACACTATTTTATGAGTGTGTTTTTTTTTTTGTTTTTTTTGGGGGGTTTTTTGTAGAAGGATTTTTGTTTATTTGTCAACTTGTGCTATGGGAATAATGTGGAGGTGCTATCATTGAAGAAGAGACTGATGTGTCAGGGCATATGGGACATTTCCTACATTATATGTCTGGACTTTATCACAAGTACAAGTATTCTTTCCACTGATGAGACTTTCTGTGATTTCTTGTTTTGGGTTATTGTTTGATTTTTTTTGCTATTTCTGTTGTTGTTGTTGTTGTTGTTTGTTATTGTTTAGTCATTGTTTGTACTGATGATTAGAGAAGGTCTGTTCAACAATGGGTTATTCATGTATGGTGTAAATGGAAATCTCTGAAGAATCGAGTCATTGATAAGCGTGGATTTGGCATACGTTACGTTTGCATATAAAAATTAACTTAATCAGCAAATGGGTTTAAAAAAAAAATCTTTATTGATGTAGCTGAGTATTGTGTGAAGTAATACAGTTGATCCCTCCTTCAAAATTGTTCAAAACTCCTTCAAATCTTCAAAACTGTTCCCACAAAGTTGGAGCATGAAATGTCTTGAAGCATTAAGAGTTCCTTTCACTGGAACTAAGGGTTCAAGCCCAATTCCTGAAAAACAACCCCACACCACAATCCCCCTCCACCAAACTTTACACTGGGCACAATGCAGTCAGGCAAGTACCGTTCTCCTGCAACCTCCAAACCCAGACTCGTCCATCGGATTGCAGACAGAGAAGCGTGATTGATCACTCCAGAGTCCAGTGGCGGTGTGCTTTACACCACTGCATCCGACGCTTTGCATTGCACTTGGTGATGTAAGGCTTGGATCACCTGCTCGGCCATGGAAACCCATTCCATGAAGCTCTCTACACTGTTCTCGAGCTAATCTGAAGGTCACATGAAGTTTGGAGGTCTGTAGCTATTGACTTTGCAGAAAGTTGGCGACTTCTGCTCACTGTGAGCCTCAGCATGCGCTGACCCCGCTCTGTGATTTTACGTGGCCTACCACTTCATGGCTGAGTTGCTGTTCTTCCCAATTGCTTCCACTTTGTTATTATACCACTAACAGCTGACCGTGGAATATTTAGTAGTGAGGGAATTTCACAAATGGACTTATTGATATCACGATACCACGCTTGAATTCACTGAGCTCCTGAGAGCGACCCATTTTATCACAAATGTTTTGTAGAAGCAGTCTGCATGCCTAGTGCTTGATTTATACACCAGTGGCCGTGGAAGTGATTGGAACACCTGAATTTGGAGGGATGTCCCAATATTTTTGGCAATATAGTGTAGATATATGTAGGCCAGCATGGCTTGGAAAACAATGTTTAGAAAACGTCTATGTGGCAACCAGGGCGGGCGAGAGCCGTGAGGGAACGGCGCGAGGCCGGTGACGCGAGTGTTAATGAGCTTCACCTGGGAAGCGCACCAGCCTCGAGTCCCTCACGGAGGAGCTCCAGAAGCATAAAAGGAGCGACGACGGTGAAGGATGAGAGAGGACCAGGCCTGGATTTTTATGTTATGTTTTATTATGTTTGTGTGGCCGGCAGACGTCCGCGAGGGTCTGCCGGCTTTACTTTCGTTTTGTATTTGTTTATTTTGAATTAAAGTTTTGTTTAAATGTTCGCCGGTTCCCGCCTCCTCCTTCCCGTATTTACGAACTGTGTTACATTGGTGCCGAAACCCGGGAGGAAGGAGGGACATGCTGTCGAAGAGCCCTCGCTGCTGAGGGGGATCGCGGTGCTGCGGAGTTCGGGCAGCGCGGGAGTGAAGACCGCGAGAGGCTGCCCGAGGCGGTGGTACTGGAGCCTTATGAAAGGTGGGACGGAGACCCGGATGCCATGCTCCTGGGACGAGGTGGGGTGGTTGCCATCCAGGAGGGAGCGGAGGAGTCGCCGCCGTCCGCCGTGGGCTGGAGCCTGCTGCCATCCGCCTGGAAGGGGAGGAGCAGGGGACGGGGGACTCGCTGCCGGCTGCCCTCAACAGGAGGAGCCATCGCCGGCCGCCAGGAGGCGGTCGAGGATCGGGCCGTCCACCAAGCGTCCATTGCCATCGCATGGCACCGCGAAGAAGAGCCTTCGGCTGGCTGAGGATCGAGCGGCAGTGTGTCGGGGAACCGGTCCCAGAATTTTTTTTTTCTTTTTCCTCTCTCCCCTCTCTCGTCCTGTCGCTCCCCTTGCTTCCATCTCCTTTCTCTCATCTCGTCTGTCCTTACTCCCCCCGGGGGCCTGTCTTGGCGGCCGCGGCACCTGGGGGTAAGCGCAGTCGCGGGAGTACCCCCCGGCCTGCGAGGGGCGATGGGGGTATGTGGCGACCAGGGCGGGCGAGAGCCGTGAGGGAACGGTGCGAGACCGGTGACGCAAGTGTTAATGAGCTTCACCTGGGAAGCGCACCGGCCTTGAGTCCCTCACGGAGGAGCTCCGGAAGCATAAAAGGAGGAGCGACGACGGTGAAGGATGAGAGAGGACCAGGCCTGGATTTTTATGTTATGTTTTATTATGTTTGTGTGGCCGGCAGACGTCTGCGAGGGTCTGCCGGCTTTCGTTTTGTATTTGTTTATTTTGAATTAAAGTTTTGTTTAAATGTTCGCCGGTTCCTGCCTCCTTCTTAGTAAGTCCACGGATAATGTTATTTTACGTTTTACCACTAAATGATTTATTTCATTCTACAGGCATGTCTTTTTGTATGTTTTTGTTTATTATTACTATTGTTATATGTAAAGTGTGATCGTGTGTTGCGATGCTAATTTGTGTTTAAGGGTTAGTTCACCCAAAAATTAAAATAATGTCATTAATTAGTATAGGCCTATTGCCTATGAAGCGACGTCTAAATTCGCGATATAGAACACCTAACAGCCAGAAAAAAAAGTCAGTAATTTAGATTTCCTATTGGTCTTTATTCATAGAGTGAAATGCAAAGGGATGGGATTGAGATTATACAAGGGGGAACTCAATAATGTGTTGGAGCACTAAACAAGAGCTATAATGTTTAGCTTCGGAGCGTTATAAATCAGTGTATGGAATCTGCTGTTCGGAGCGCCAAAGTCACGTGATTTCAGCAGTTTGACACGCGATCCGAATCATGATTCAAAACAAAAGATTCATAACGCTCCGAAGCTTCCTGAAGCAGTGATCTGAAATCGGTCATCACTTTATAAGTCGTTATTTTGTTAGTTTTTTTGTCGCACCAAAAATATTCTAGTGGCTTTATAATATTAATATTGAACCACTGTACTCACATGAACTGATTTAAATATGTTTTTAGTACATTAATGGATCTTGAGAGAGGAAATGTCATTGCTCAGGCCTCACTGAACCATCGGATTTCATCAAAAATATCTTAATTTGTGTTCTGAAGATGAACAAAGGTCTTACAGGTGTGGAACGACATGAGGGTGAGTAATAAATGACAGAAGTTTCATTTTTGGGTGAACTAACCCTTTAATGCTGTTATGACGCAAGACAGGAGTTGCAATGTGTACTGCACGCTGTGGGTTACTTATGCCTGCAGCAATACAACCACAGGGTGATTTATTTCATTCTACAGTCTACAGCCTTCAGTAAAAAGAAGAAATACACCAAACCAGTATTTGTGTTCGTGCATTTATTGTTTGGCCAGAGACTGAGCCATTGTAGTGTGCGTGCAAACCACATCGCAGAATGAAGACCACCTCTGTCACAAAACATGACAGTTTCTAAACATTATAGCTCTTGTTTAGTGCTCCAACACATTGAGTTCCCCTTTGTATAATCTCAATCCCATCCCTTTGCATTTCACTCTATGAATAAAGACCAATAGGAAATCTAAATTACTGACTTTTTTTTCTGGCTGTTAGGTGTTCTATATCGCGAATTTAGACGTTGCTTCATAGGCAATAGGCCTATACTTTTGGGGAACATTTATTTGTCCATCTCCCAATTATCATTGATTTGCATATATGAGCCATAAAAGCCTGATGTATAAATATCATACTCAACAAAAAAACACATGCATACAGTATATATACAAGTTTGCATGTGTTTTTGTTGAGTATCATATCACACACACACACTTATACATCAGGCTTTATGGCATATATATGCAATTCATTGCAAATCAATGATAACTGAGAGATAGAAAATGTTCCCCAAAAGTCTGTTGTGTCGTACTTGACATTTACATTAACATGAAAAAATGTAAAAAAAAAAAAATAAATAAAAAATAAAAAAATTTAATATTTAACATTAAAAAACAATGTATGAATATCAAGTAAACCCGTTCCATCAGTACAGTAAATGTTTAATGATTTAAATGTAACATAAAGATTTGAGCAAAAAAGACTTTGGAAAAAAAAGAGGATGAATTATCAATCAATCAGAGAACAAAAGGCATGATTGTGGACCATGTGTACAACAGGTTTTCAACAAAGTTTTGGTTGTCAAAAAATTGCCAAACAAGCATTCTGTTTTCAATTGATGTATACCCCCAAACAGGCAACGTGACATATAATAGGTGATACAAACATTTACAGACAAATTATGAGAAATGTAAAAATTAAATTCATAAAATTTCAACAAACGTAATAAGCTACCACTGAACAACAACTTTTCAAACATGTAAGTCCCCTCCAAATATTGTAAATATGTGAAATGTATCAACTTTTATCAGGTTAGTAGATTTCCCACCAGGTGGTCATGTTGTTTTTAAATGCTGCCCGTGAGCTAATATACTCCTCTAATATCATAGTAGTACATTAAAGGGGCTCTATGTAGGAATGACACCCAGTGTTCAAA
The DNA here is from genome assembly GCA_028476615.1 of Culter alburnus. NCBI lineage: Eukaryota > Metazoa > Chordata > Actinopteri > Cypriniformes > Xenocyprididae > Culter > Culter alburnus. The sequence goes on along the minus strand of JAOTNS010003725.1, from coordinate 5,279 downwards.
ATAGGTACTGCAGTCCAAATTCAAAATATTTTTGGCCTGCCCCCTTGTTCAAAGACATGATTTGCCAGCAACAATAGGTAGAGCAATTGACAATGAAAGCTGAGGAGACTTACACACTGTAAGCTGAAGAGTTGATTTATCTGTGTTTTAATATGCTGTCGTTCATAGAGATTTTTAGATGGATGCAGAGGCTTTTTAGGTCAAGTAGAATCTGCGATTGGGGTATTTTTATGCTTTATTAAAGGAAAAATCTTACACAGAGCCCCTTTAAGCTACATTAAGCATTTTTCACGTTATGTGCTAAGAATGTCCTGCTTTGCCACGCGTTTGCTGCCAGTAGGCCAGTGGTTCCCAACCTGTGGGCCGCGGCCCATTTAGGGTCCCCATAATGAAACTCCAGGGGGGCTGTGAGATATATTAAAATTAATTTAAATATATTAATATATAGTTCTTTCATTTAATTGTTAATACGTTACATAAAAAAATAAAATAAAAAAGTACATTTAAAGGGGTGGTTCAATGCGATTTCACTTTTTTTTACTTTAGTTAGTGTGTAATGTTGCTGCTTGAGCATAAACAGTATCTGCAAAGTTACAGCACTGAAAGTTCAATGTAAACGGAGATATTGTCTTTTAAAGTTTAATGACTACAAACATGACTGGTTTTGACTTGGTGACATCATCAAACCCCAAACACGCCCTGGGAACAGTGGGCGAGGCCATGTGGAAGTGAAGAGTTGTGTATGACGGACGCGAGCGGGCGCGGGGCGACGTGTCTAAAGATAATAGAACCCATATAATCTGTGATATTTTCTACACTGGATGTGCCGCTGAAGACAGCTTCCAGAATCTACACGAGTTCAATGCTGGATGGCTATTACTGAAAGATGAAGCAGTTCCCACTTTAACAGAAGCTGCTGTTATTGGCTTCAACTGTAAGTGCGTTTTATTGTTTGTACAAGTCTTTTCAACCTATAGTTCTGTTGCTTTTTTTGGTTGCATCATGGACATATACAAAGAGCAATCATTTTTGCTTCGCTAGCCAGTTAGCTATATCTACAAACACCAACAAACTTCATATGTTCATAGACAACAGTTGTTAATGCTATAAATTAAACGCTGCCTTTACAAAAATGCGACTACTCAGTCTTGTATTCGCTACAGTAAAGCTTTAATCGGGATAAAACTGTATATTGAAAGCTAACAAACAGCAGTGATAGCATATCTAAACACTTTGACACAAATACAAAATGAAATACCATTCATAAACATCCTTTAAAAGCCGCGATTGCGATTTACCCTCTTCATTTTGTGTTTAATTCAGCGAATAACGATACAGTGGGCAGCTGCCAACCTGCTAACCAATCAGAGCATTGCGTATGTTGGAGGGAGTGGCTTCATAGAAGCAGGAAGTCAAACGTTCGTTTATGACAGTGGAAACAGAGGTGTAGAATAAAGGTAAAATATATTAAAAATACAGCGTTTAAAAAAAACCCGAAGCATTAAGACATGTTAAACTGTGCCCTAAGAACACAATCAAGCCTAGAAAAAAAAAAACTGACCAGCCCTTTAAAACAAGGCACCACCTCTCACGTAGGTATTGCGTGATTGTTTCAGATCAGCCCAGGCCGCTTCTCATCGTGCTGCTGTGAAATACAGACTGAACGGTGGCTTAAAATGCTCAACTGCTTAATGAACATAGGATACACAAACTAACACTTTCAGAAAACCAGTGTTGCTAAAAAGGTTTGATGGATGATTGTAATGAAGGTAAAGACGATTACATTGCTATACAGCAGTCGTTCATAAGGCGTGCGCAAATCCTTCAGTATGCGCAAACATACATTTTGTATGTATCGAACCCCTCGTGAGTGAAAATGGGTTGAAAGTCAAGTATATCATGTTTTAGAGACATGGCTCTCAAAAGTGTGGGATAACAACAATTTTACAAATGAACTTGCCATTTCTTTGACTTTAATCTGTTTTAATTTTTAATTTGGTTATAAAGATGCAAAATGTAATAAACAATCTGAAAGAAGTCAATATTATTTTGTGCTCATGAAATTTGTGCATTCGGTTTTAATTAAAATTTTGGTATTCAACATAGCATTTAAAAATACAACAACTGTTCGTTTTTTGTTTTCTTAGCATGGTTAAAAAAACCAAAAAGGAATAGACTCAAAAGTACACGGGGTCCGTGTATCTTTTGGTCATTCGTTTTTTTGATGTAATAATGAAATCGGAAAATGAAAAACGGCACCTTTTTCGTTTTTCATTTTTTCAAACAAAACGAAAAAGAAGAATTCGGCTTGATTTTTCGTTTTTTCGTTCAGGGGTAGAAAATGAATAAACAACTTGAATATTGATTTCAACATGTGGGCGGGAATGAAACGCCCCTTTCCGCTGATTTGTCAACCAAACATTAAACTGTGCGTCGTCAGTTCTTCCGCAGTTCAGCTCAGCAGAATAATAGTCCTTCTCTGCGATAGATTTAACGCGTTTATTGCAACTATATAATCACTTTTAAATGTACATTTAATCTTAATCTTAATCTCTATCTCTTGATCTCTATCTCTCAAACAGCCAGACTAATGAATGACTTGAGACACAAGTAGAGCAGAGACAAGGCTTTCTTCTGTGTGTCCATAAAACGCCTGTTTAGCTCAGAAATAGGCTATTATAATTATACCTCAGAAATAACAATTTACTTCGCACCTGCACTCACAACTACCTAATACATACCTTTGACACACTGCCTGTTTTATTATTGCTGACCACCTATCAAAATCTGTGGCGCACACTCAAGAATTGAGCAAATGCGCGCTGCATTTAATTACTTTATTATAGCTTAAATAAAGCGCAAAAGAAACTACGAGCGACCGTCATTGTTCTGTTGTAAGTCATGAAATTACCAAACATGCAAATAAAGCTGCCTCAAAACTGTGCATGCATATGTTGACATGGTTTTAATTGTTATCCAATTTGTTGGCCTTAAAACATCTTAAAAAAAATATATGTACACCAGGGAAATCTAAATTTTCGGGGGAGCATGCCCCTGTACCCCCTAGGAAACTACATTTTCTGACCTCAGTAATTATGAACCCTGCGTACGGCCCGGCTTATTCTATCTAATGAATCTGAGGTGTATGTGTATTTTTACTAATGTGCGCACTTTTGGACTTAAAGTTTGTATGTGTATGCACTGTGATCAAAAATAAATGGGACCAACGCGATTGAATGTAAAGGTTTGTGTCTCGTTATTCTATTAATATCTACCGTTGATTTTGCATTTCTATCAGAAATTAAGAATTATGTGTCATTGTAGTGGTGCAAATATCTAAGCTATCTAATACTTCAAATCTCAAGGTTAAATCAGATTTTTTTTTTTTTTTTTTTTTGGTAAAAATGTTTCTGTAACAGCTCTGGCAAATAGTAATAGCTCTACTGTGGTTTTAACAAATTTCAAAAAAAACATACAGAACGGTTATTTTCTCTGCCAAATAAACTTACAAAGCAAATAAATTCATGGAACCACTGAGCGACTGACTCGCAGCAGGCGCACAGAGTTGTTTCATTCCTGAATGAATAGAGTCTTTGAACAACCCATTAATTAGACGATGATCAGTGACCAATTAATATAGACAGCCACACAGCCATTTATTCCTGAATGAATCAGCGCTTGAATGAATCGACAAATGAATAAATGACTCTCTTCTTTAACACAATGACTTACCGCCACCTAGTGGCGATATTCCTTTCATAATCCAAGTATCATTTCATTTTGTCATTTCATTTCTGAATAAAAATATGTTTAAAATATTAATCTCATTATATTATACAGTTGTAATTAATGTGTAAATGTATTTACTGTAAGTAGCTACATCTGAAAGCATCATGAGGTTGACTGATAGTGATTTAATTGGTAACATCCTAGTGTCATATTACTCTAATTTATGTGACTACATTTAAGAATTTAACTTTATAGATAGCATAAATATTTAATAAGATTAGAAAGAAATTACATATAAAGGTAAAAAAAAAATACCCCTTAAAATCATTTGTTCCATATGGGAAAGTAATTTCTGACACTGGTAGATGGCATTAATATGAAAACCTTTCATCTCTGGTTTATTGTACAAAGTCTTATTTCAGGGTTTATCATAACTCAAACAAGTTCACCTTAACGTTATGTCAAATTCATATTTCACTAAAGTCAATCACTGAAACATTAGATAATGTCATTATGATATCCATCTGTTGACTGAATAAAAATCATAATAGAACTATAATAGATGTGCTGTGAACATTAACTACGATGGTGGTCAGCAATAATAAAACAGTCAGTGTGTCAAAGGTATGTGAGTGCAGGTGCGAAATAATTATTATATCTGAAAAATAATATTTCTGTGATACACGCCAAATTATGGACACACAGAAGAAAGCCTTGTCTATAGGCTCTGCCTCTACTGTGTTCAAGTCATTCGTTAGTCCGGCTGTTTGGAGATAGAGATCAAGAGATAGAGATTAAGATTAAATGTACATTTTAAAAGTGATTATATAGTTGCAATAAACGCCATTAAGTCCATGGCAGCGAAGGACTATTATTCTGCTGTGCTGAACTGGGAAAGAACTGATGACGGCACAGTTAAAGTTTGCTTGACCAATCAGCGAAAGGGGCGTTTCATTCCCGCCCACATGTTGAGATCAAATATTCAAGTTGTTTATTCATTTTCTACCCTGAACGAAAAACGAAAAATCAAGCGAATTCTTGTTTTTCGTTTATTTGAAAAAAATGAAAAACGAAAAAGGTGCCATTTTTCATTTTCCAATTCATTATTAAATCAAAAAAACGAATGACCAAAGATACACGGACGTACACGGACCAAATAAAAATCAGGGTATCTTCCATTCATTCATGTTTTGATTTGATATTGAAATCAGAAAAAATTAGAAAACCACACTTTTTTCCGGTTTTCATTTTAAAATGAAAATGAAAAAAAAAAAAAAAAAAATTTGGCTTGATTTTTCTTTTTTCGTTCTGGGTTGGAAACAAATAAGCAGTTTGAATATTCGATCTCTACATGGGGGGGAATGGGAATGAAACGTCTTTTTCCGAAAAAAAAAATATATTTGTGGTGTATATTTGTGATTTTACAGTCACCGCAAGCTATAGGCTATTCTATTTTGAGTTTTATTTTTCTAGAGAAGTGTAGGAACATGCCAATTTAAAAATATTCAGGTTATCCATTCAAATGCCCACCCCCCCCCCTTAATAGAAAA
>JAOTNS010003724.1:0-126335 GCA_028476615.1 Culter alburnus | reverse complement strand
TAATAATAATAAATCATTAAAAAGATGTCATGCTGTATTCATAAAGTCAATGTGTAATATAATTTATGTCGTCTAAGTTATAACGGTAGAAAAAGATACATTTTAAGACTTTTGTCATACCAAAAGTGGCACCTTTTCTGTTGAATGACGATTCAAACTACTATTTTTAAGTTGAAGGTAAAACCATAATATCAAGCACACAAAACACTCATGGTTACTGTAAAATCCATTTAAGTTTAAAGGATTTTTTAAGGAACACAACCTCCTTAAATCCAGTAGGTTTATTTCACATGTAGTCTGGTGATAAAAGCCAACGCGTGGTTTTTTTACAAGCTGTTGTTAGGGAATACCAGATGAGGGACGTCAGTAGGACTTTCGCAAACTGGCAAGGACTTGAATGTCCTCCGAACGTCCGCCAGCGAACGTTAAAAAGCGGACAAACGCGGACGTCCCTTGTTTGTGGGAGAGATGCGTGCGCGATACCTGCACTGTGTGCGTCTCTTCTTTGAAGTTCCCTCGTTGCTTAAGCATATCAACATAGGCTAACTTAATGATCCTTTAAGAATGATTATTAAATTATGTTGAATGACAGGCAAACACTGCAGTGACAAGGCAATCTTTATTTGAACTAATCATATATTTACATGAATTATGTAGAGTGTGAAATAAAAACGGCGTCTCTAAACACATTTTTCTATAAATATAAAGACACATTATATTATTGAAATGCATTAAATTTAAATGAAAAAAATAAATAAATCACGGTTTATACCTGCTCTGAGACTCATCAAACTTGCCAACACTGTATTTGCGTCCAGCCGTAGCACTGAACAGAGGCATAAAACTCCTGCAATGTCTTTTAAAAGAGAAGCAGAGTAGGTCTCGACATCACAATGTTCTGTCTTTGCGCAGAAAGTCACTGAAAGTGTTAACTGTATTTAGTTGTATGACCTCATCGTTGTCGTCTTCTATCTATCTCTGCCGGTGTTAATTCTTTGTGCTGCTTTTGTCATTCAGCGTCTTCTCCAAGTCTTCTATTTCGTCTTGTGCCTGGGCCCATTTCTCAAATTGCCATATCCATACAAATGAAATGATATGCAAAAATCATCCGTAGCTACCTAAATAAACGCTTTCATATATGTCTCTCACTCAGTTTGCAAGTGCAATTGTGTTACTATGGTTACCAATGTTTATAGTGGCGGATAATTTCGATCTGTAATCAAAAACTGACTGCAATTGTAAGATAACCGGTGTTTTTTTATTTCTTTTCTTTTCTTTTTGGTCCGGTTCATTTATTCGTTGTTTCAGTTAACCGTTTTTTGGAAGGTTCATTGTAACAAACTGTCCGAAAGAAAACGGTTAGAGGAGTTCCTCCGGAGCGCCAAGCCGCTTCTCAAACATCTCAAACAGCTTGTGAGTCACAACAAATCCCTTTCAAGGAAATTCTTGACTGAAAATGTGTTCAAATGTGTCTCTATTTTATCAAAGCTGTAAGACTCAGAAAGATCATGGTATTCTTCATGAAGTCAACTGTAAATACAGGCAGTTACAGATTAATTAATTTGAATTTATAATAATGAATTAAGGGTATAATGTATTTAGTCAGAGCTGGTTTGTGGTGTTTCAGACAGATGTGGTTCCTCAATGCAAGCAGCTTCAGACAGTCTTCTTTTCAGATGCTGTTGTCTGTTCTGAAACTGTATCTTAACACAGACTGTGTTGCTTCTGTCTGCAGGATTGTTTGATAACTTTATCAGCCACAACCTCATCATTATTCCTGATCATTATGAACGCAGTACAGTCATTATTGATCACAAATCAAAAATCAGAAGCGCTTCTGCACAACAAACACAATCAACACACTCATATTTCATGCATTTGAGTGGATTTTACTCTTAGAAAAACACAGACTGGAGTTCAACACAGTTCATCAGTCAAACACACATGAGCTGTAGAGTTTATACTTACATTCAGATTTCTACAATGACAAGTTGAGCTGTTTCATCTTAAAATAGAGGTCAATGATGTGTTTGTGATCCGTATGTCAGGTGTGATATGACAATGTTTCCATTGGTTTATTTTCTGCTGCTGTTGGTTTTGCTTCTGATTTCTCTTCTGTATTTTTCTCTGTTTCTTTGTGCTGATAAAGTGAAGTCAGTGTCAGTGATGAGGGGGGCGAATGTGACTCTACGTGCCAACACTGAATACAGACAGGAGATAAGATATTCTGGATGTTTGGAGATCACAACTGGCTCGTAGCCTAAAAATAGAAGAGAAGTGTGAAGAAGAGTCTGAGTTCAGTGAATTCTAGATTTAACCTGATGTGGATCTGAATCGTCAGACTGGAGATCTCACCATCAAGAGAATCAGTATTTTCCACACTGAAAAATACAAACTAAAGATCATCAGAAATGGCAAAGCCTCATTCAAGATATTCAATGTTTTTGTTTCTGGTGAGTGAAATATTTACTTTCATTGTAATTATGATTTTATTTTAGATCAGTATTGTGTCGTTCTTAATGGATAGTTCAGACAAAAATGTAAGTTCATTCATTTTTAAATCACTCTCCCTCATGTCGTTCTAAATTCGCTCTCCTCAACTCACCTTCAGGAAATAAAGCTCTTAAACTTTTAGGACAAAAAGATTAGTATCTCCTTTCTGTGCACAGTCTCCTAAACTAATGACCAGTTCACCGTTATGACACATGAAAACCTGTCCAAGTTTTTCCCCCTTCAGTGATCCACCCAGAGCCAACACTTGAACACACATCTCTGGAGAGGAGCTGAAAATGGCTGTCCACTTTCTGTAGTAAGCTAGCAAAACATGATGTTAATGATTCTTTTTAAACACATTTCTACATTCAGTTTCTAATGGTAATTAAATCACTCGTGTCAATAATTTACTTTGACGTCTCAGAGTATCAACTACAGATCAGGGGTCGTATTCACAAAACATCTCATGTCATCTTAAATTTAGGACTCAAATTCTAGTTTACTTGAACTAATACTTTTAAAGTCTTTTACAATATTGGCTTATGTAAATATGCTCAAATGGCAAAAAATTAAGTTATGTAGCATCATTAAGAACTAACATGAACTAACATTAGCAATGAACAAAAGGTTTTGTTTCAGTGAGTAATTCACCCCTGACTAGGAAGATGTTGGGGGGAACACAGGACTTCTCTGATCATTTAATTCACTCACATCCTGTTCCTGCAAGCTTTTATACGCTTCACTTACTCATCTGGTGTGAAACAGGCTGATGTTTGCTTGTTATCTGTCTTGTGATCGACAGTGAAAGTTTTTCTGAATGAACAGAGGAACAGTCAGATGCTCTTGAGCAAATTATTATTGTTGACATGAATTCAGACTTTTGTTTTCCTTTAGTTTCTTCTTTTAGTTTAAAAGAGGATCTTGAATAGTCAAGCTCCAACTCAATCTGTGCGTCTGATGTTTGTTGGGATTTCGGCTGTTCTGTTGGTCAAAACACACATTTAGATTTGAGGTGATCGAATGATTTAATTCATTTATATCTTCATGTAGATTTCTATAATATGGTAGAATCAGAGAAAGCTGAATTCATCACTGATATTCATAAACTGAGTGAATGAAACATTTGAGATGTTGAACAATTGATTAGTAATGATTTGTTGTCTGATGTTGTTAGTTTCTGTTTCTGATCTCTATTTCTCTGTTTCTGTGCTGCTGCAGAACATCAAGTGAATGAATCAGTGCTGAAGGGACGTCCTGTCACTCTGACTATAAAAACTGAAATACAGAGAGATGAAAAATACAGTGGAAGTTTGGAGAGAAACTCCATAGTTGAAATGACTGGAGAGAACCGTGAGAATCCTCAATGGTCTGATGAATTCAGAAACCAAATGAAGCTGTACCCTCAGACTGGATCTATCATTCAATTCAACAAACCAGACGTGAACACGCTGGATTATATAAACTAGAGATCAAGACCAGAGATTATTCAACATTCAGAGTATTCAGGCTTATCGTCTGTGGTGAGTAACACAAAGTCTTTCAGTGAAACAGCAGCAGATATGACCAGGGTGGCCACAGGTCCTTAAAAAGTCTTAAATATATATTCCTAATAAAAGGCCTTAAAATGTTTTAATTCAGATTCGATAGGTCTTAAATATTTTTTGTCGTATTACTGCAAAAATGTCTATAGTCTGAGTTGTCGAGTCTACAGACCCAATGACTGACAGAAGATTATTTATTCTCGCGCGGCGCCATCTGCAGGACAAAGTTCAGCCAAGATGGAGGAAATCTAGGAATATCTGATCAGAGCTGAAACAAGGATACACGTTTAAAGGTGCCATGGCATGAAAATTTCATTTTATGAGGTTTTTTAACATTTAATATTGTCCCCTAGCCTGTATATGGTCCCCAAGTGGCTAGAAAAGGCGATGGGTGTAAAACCGAGCATTTGGTATTTGCTTTGCACTTGAGAAAATGAAAGCTCAGATGACCCAATCTGGAATCTTCCCCATATTTCGTCATAAGGGGAAAGGTTACCTCCCCTTTCTCTGCTTTGCCCGCCCATGAGAAAATGAGATACTAAAGGGACAGGGTGAGCTGTGAGGCGAGCGCAATGTTTTTTCCCTCGAGAGACATCATGGCTTGCAACGAGTGAAGCATAAGGCAATTGCTCAGTGAGTGTCTGGATGTACAAATGAACACCGAGGTATTATTTAGTTCATTATCTGAACCAGAGTTCTAAATTAACTCCCACCAACCGCCCAAATGAGGGTTAAAATTAATTTGGCGGGTGTTAATAAACTTACTAGCCAGTATGGCCGGTGTGCTGGTCTCTCTTCTGTATGTGCGGTCAATCACAAGGAAAGCACGAGCCTTTTCTCATTAGAGTTGCCAGATCTTGCTAGAAAAATCAGCGAACTAGAATAAGCCCTCATAAACCTTAATAAATCCAAATGCTTTATGCTGAAAATTATACCAAAATATCGCGATGTCTGCACACTTTCATAGCCCCATAAAGCCGTTCGCTTTATGAGACGAGCTTAAAAAACAAGTCCAAATACGCTTATAATGAGTGACTATGGCAACACACAAAGAGCGCGCTCTGTGTGAAACAGGCTGTACAAGCATAAACAAAACACGACGCCTCCGTCGAATGTGTAGTTAATGTGTCAAATTGCTGAAAATAACGAGTGTTTTGTCACTTTACTTTGGTCACGATAACGGATACCAAACACGAGAGACGCCAGAACGTCGCTATGGTTTCCAAGCTTTATGAATTATTTAGTCAGAGCGGTTTGTGGTGTTTCAGACAGATGTGGTTCCTCAATGAAGCAGCTTCAGACCGTCTTCTTTCAGATGCTGTTGTCTGTTCTGAAACTGTTCTTCACACAGCTGTGTTGCTTCTGTCTGCAGGTTGTTTGATCAACTTTATCAGTCACAATCCTCCTCATTATTCCTGATCATATTGAACTGCAGGTACAGTCATTATTGATCACAAATCAAACATTCAGAAGCGCTTCTTCACACAAACTCAATTCAACACACTCATATTTCATGTCATTTGAGTGGATTTTTACTCTTAGAAACACAGACTGGAGTTCAACACAGTTTCATCAGTCAAACACACATGAGCTGTAGAGATTTATACTTACATTCAGATTTCTACAATGACAAGTTGAGCTCTTTTCATCTTAAAATAGAGTAAATGATGTGTTTGTGATCCAGTATGTCAGGTGTGATATGACAATGTTTCTTCTGTTTATTTCTGCTGCTGTTGGTTTTCTGCTTCTGATTTCTCTTCTGTATTTTTCTCTGTTTCTTTGACAGATGAAATGAATTCAGTGTCAGTGATGGAGGAGGAGGATGTGACTCTACGTGTCAATACTGAAATACAGCCAGGAGATAAGATATTCTGGATGTTTGGACATGACAACTGTCCTGTAGCTAAAAACACAGAAGAGAAGTGTGAAGAAGAGTCTGAGTACAGTGATTCTAGATTTAAACCTGATGTGGATCTGAATCATCAGACTGGAGATCTCACCATCAAGAGAATCAGTATTTTCCACACTGGAAAATACAAACTAAAGATCATCAGAAATGGCAAAACCTCATTCAAGTTATTCACTGTTACTGTTTCTGGTGAGTGAAATATTTACTTTCATTGTCATTATGATTTAATATTAGATCAGCATTGTGTCGTTCTTAAAGGATAATTCAGCCCAAAATGTCTTCATGTCGTCCCAAACTCACAAGACCTTTATTGTATTTGATCCAAATTTTCAGAAGTGATGGGATTGATTTGAATGTGGAATTTTTAAACAAAAGTTAAATCTATCTTCACAAAGGATATTCACTGTGTGTGAGATCTCTCTGATGCACATTTATGAGAGAATCTCAACACAGTGGTCAGCAGTGCAGATCCTCAGGTTGTGTCGTGAGAATGACCCCATTTATATGAACTCAGAAAGTCAGTCATGCAAGTCATAGCAGTAACACTTTCTATGGAGCACTAAAGTGTTTTTTATTTCTTTCATATAATGGTGTCCACTGTTGTTTTACAAAATACATTTTTTAAAATATCTTCTTTTGTTTCACAGAATAAAGTCAGGTTTGGAATGACATGAATGAATTATTTATTTAAGCACAAATATCAACACGGTGCTGTGAGACACACTGATCCATTACATCCATTTCTAATCCATCCATTTAAGAGTTCAGAGGTCATAATCATAATCTCTAAATCTGTGAAATGTTAGGAAAAGTCAAGAGGATTCCTAACTCTCTAAGACCAAATCACCAACAGTCCTAAAATCAGTTGTCTGCCTCATTATCTGCTCAAAGACACTGAACACCATTGAGTCAATAGTGATAAAACAGCTGAGCCTTTTCTTCATAAATGTGATCAATATTATGATTTATAGGTTTTAGTCTGCGAGGACATAAAATAAAGATTGATTCATTGCGTTTCAACTGCACGCCAGCTGTGTATATGCCTCCTCTCGAGTCGATTAGATAGACCGTTTGAACGTGCTCCTCCTGAACTTTGTTTGTAAAACACAATTTGTCGCTTGAATTCTGCAGTCTCTAGAGATTCAGACATGTGAGAGGCTGACAACAGCTGAACACACTACTTGTTTATTTAGTGACACTAGCCCCATCAACTTTTGAAAAGAGACTTAAAGCAGAACTAAGTAACTTTTTTTACCTTCATAAATAGTTTTCAAGTCCTTACGATGGTTAATTGACTTGTAGTGGTGTGTTTGAGGCGAGCACTAACCCCCTCTGGCACGTCTATGCCAGAAAACAGCACTTGCAACTTGAGCTGCACCGACCCGACACAATCTCGCCTCATGTTCACGTTCACTCGAGAGTGACAAAATGCTTTACGGTAATTCAAAAACAATGTATATATTATGACTTTATAAGACAATTTCGAAAATTACCCACCTCCATCGAGTGTACTGTATTTGCAAATTACCCACCTCCTCTTTCTTGTACTATATTTGCAAAACTACTGCGCTGGTGAGTGTTGTAGTCGTTGTAGTCCAGAGCTGCGCTTGAAGTGTTTACGACAGTGTGATTCACTGAAGGAAACTGTTCTGCTTTAAACAATCTTAATTACTCAAAAAGAGGAAACCATTGAACAGCCAATCAAATTCAAATTCAAATTCAATTTGCTTTATTGGCATGACATATTTAGGTACATATTGCCAAAGCATTGCATAAAGCAAAACAAAATCAAACAAACATACAAACAAGAACATATAAAATGCATTCATATATATATACATATATATCTATACACATATTGATAGTAGTATAATATGGATGTGTTCACTCAGTACCTCTTAGTTTGTGGCAATTATAAATATATTGTGCTATTAAAGTGGAAGAAGGTCCTTCACCAAGTAATATTTTCAGTTTGTCAGTTTCGTGGAGTGACTGGAACTCCGGGATGATATGCTGTATTTGACAGTACAGTGACTCTCTTAAGGTTGTGTATTTATCACAGTGGAGGAGGAAGTGTGCCTCCGTCTCAACTGCCCCTGATCTGCATTCATTACAGACTCGATCTTCTTTGGGTAACCATGTCTTCTTGTGTCGCCCTCTTTCTATGGCCAGCTGGTGGTCACTAACTCTGTACTTGGTTAATAAATTCCTGTGTGTTGTATTTCTGATAGAGGTGAGATATTCAGCCAAACTGTATTCTCTGTTTAAACTGAGATAACACTGGAGACGACTTTGCTCTTTCGTTTGCTCTTTCCAGTGCTGTATGTATGCTTTTTTCTCTTTACTCATAATTTCTTTAATTCTTGCATGATTTTCAGGGACAGTGATTTTGAACGCTTTGTTTGTCATTTCTGACACCATTGCACAAAGATGACTTTTCTGAGCACTCAGTTCTTGTGTTTTTAGTGCTTTAAAATGAAGTGTGTCTTCAGGACTAGATTTTAAGTGTATCCAGAACTTTAAAGCTCTTTTTTTAATCATTAAATTGAGGGGAAGACGGCCTAGTTCTGCCCTACAGGCGTTATTAGGTGTGTTTCTGTGGACATGAAGGATGCTTCTACAGAACTCTACATGTAGACCTTCTAAAGGATGTTTGTCCCAAACCTTATGGCTGTAGTTATTCGCTGGACCCCAGACCTCACTTCCATATGAGGCAATGGGCAGTATCACACTATCAAAGATCTTTGTCCAAATTCTGATTGGAATGTTTATTTTGAATAATTTAGTTCGTATGGCATGCATTGCTCTGCGGGCTTTTATAAGTAATGTTTTAATAGCCAAATTGAAATTTCCAGTGGGTGTTAAAACCAAACCAAGATAATTATATAGTGCTGAAGAGTGTTGTTGTTTACAGTAAATGCATGTTTATGTTCCAGATTTCTGGGTTTTTTCTGAAATATCATAATCTTAGTTTTCTGGATGTTGACTTCTAAGGCCCAGTCATGGCAGTATTTAGTTAAAATGTCTAGGTGGTTCTGGAGACCTTCCGCCGTTTTAGATAGAATTAGTAAGTCGTCTGCATACAGTAAATATTTGACTTCTGTGTCAAATAGTTGTAGTCCTGGACTCTCTGATTGGTCCAGTAGATCTGCCAATTCATTAATATAAATGTTAAATAAAGTTGGGCTGAGGCAGCAGCCTTGTCTGACCCCTCGCTCTTGGGAAAAATATTCTGTTCTCTGTTGACTTATTTTTACTGCACATTTATTTTGGTTATACATGTTTTTAATTAAGTCGTATATTTGGCCCCCAATACCACTTTGAATGATTTTATAAAACAATCCTTTATGCCAAATGGAGTCAAAAGCTTTCTTGAAATCTACAAAGCATGCAAATATTTTTCCTTCTTTCTTTTGGTGTACATGTTTGTTTATTAATGTGTGTAGTGTGTGAATATGATCAGTGGTTCGATGTTTGGGGAGGAATCCAATTTGAGATTTGCTGATGACATTGTGCTGCTTTAAGAAAAATGAAATCCGAGAGTTAATTATAGAACAAAATACTTTTCCCAAATTACTGGTTACACAGATTCCTCTGTAGTTATTAGGGTCTGTTTTGTCTCCACTTTTAAAGATGGGAGAAATGAGCCCTGTATTCCAGACCTCTGGAAAAACACCTGAACTCAGAATCAAAATCAGAATCAAGCAGCACATCACCCTGGAGAGAGCTGAAGAAAGATGACAGCACACACTTCATATGTGAATTAAGTTGACAGTTGTAGTGTTCAATAATAATTGTTGATTTATGTTACAGCATGTTATTAGCTTGTGCCTATAATTGATGTTCAGTTAGGCACACTGTAAACTGTAGAAAAACAGAAAAGGTTCTGGTAATTTTCTGCCAGAACAAGATCTGTTAAGTTGTAACCCTAAGATACAAAATGCATTGTGTAAATACAGTTAAAACACCTGTGAAAAATCAATACGGATAATTCCTTCATATTAACACAGTACATTGTGCCCTATTTTTAACTAACTAACTACCTATACACTGCTTAAAACTATAATTGTTCAAAAATGTGTAACTGTTCAATAATTCAAATGAAAATATCTGATCAAAAAGATGTTGTTTATATTACTTTTACAAATAAAATACGTTTATATTATTATGAATATATTTATATTATTGTATTATATTTATATTATGAACTAATCTAAATTGACTGTCAATTTCAAATCATATTTTTATGTATATTCTATGCAATAATGCAGTTTTGCGTCATAGTTACGTCATGACATCTTCCCACAATGTCATTTAGCAACTTTAGTAACAAATCCACCCGCCTTCAGCAACTTCCCTGAAAATTTGTTGGCAACACTTGTTCGATTTCATTGTGTTGTGAACTTATGTTTGCTTTTTTTAATTTACATTTACATTTATGCATTTGGCAGACGCTTTTATCCAAAGCGACTTACATTGCATTATACTTTACATTTTGTATCTGAGTATGTGTGCAATCCCTGGGATCGAACCCATGACCTTGGCATTGCTAGTGCCATGCTCTAACCACTGAGCTACAGGAAAGCGAAAGCACAAGTCATTGTGTTTGTGTGTTCACACTTGTCAGTTAGTCAGTTCTGGTTTGTGTGTTTTCAGACAGATTGGTTCCTCAATGAAGCAGCTTCAGACAGTCTTCTTTCAGATGCTGTTGTCTGTTCTGAAACTGTTCTTCACACAGACTGTGTTGCTTCTGTCTGCAGGATTGTTTGATCAACTTTATCAGTCACAATCCTCCTCATTATTCCTGATCATTATTGAACTGCAGTACAGTCATTATCTGATCACAAATCAAACATTCAGAAGCGCTTCTTCACACAAACACAATTCAACACACTCATATTTCATGTCATTTGAGTGGATTTTTACTCTTAGAAACACAGACTGGAGTTCAACACAGTTTCATCAGTCAAACACACATGACAGAAAACCAACAGCAGCGAAATAAACAGAAGAAACATTGTCATATCACACCTGACATACTGGATCCAACACATCATTTACTCTTTTTAAGATGAAAAGAGCTCAACTTGTCATTGTAGAAATCTGAATGTTAGTACAATATTTTTTGTTTTTGACTGATGAACAGAATATACTTTCTTTTGTTCTTTGTTCCATATCACTTCTCCAAATGTTTTCAGTTATCTCAATAGGTCTTTACAGCCTTCATCCACAAAAGAAACAAAACCCATAGCGACACAGAGCAAGCTAATAAATATAGTAAGCAATAGTATGAAAACGACAAATTATTGTCATGGTTTTGCCACAAAATACGTTTTATTGTGTCCTGAAAGTGAATACTTGTTCGCTCTCGCTCTCTCTCTCTTTCAAACACACACACATACAGTACGGACACACACTCACAGAATGTGTTGTCAGCGCTGCTCTGATGAATTAATCAGGCGGTTCTTGAGGGAGATAAACTTAGTTTCACTATTAGTAGAGACACTGCTGTCAGAGACGCACAGAATTTTATGCTTTATTTTTTTTTCCCAAATCAATTTTGCTTTATTGGCATGACACAGTATTGCCAAAGCAGTGGCCATTACATAAGCAATGAACAACACTTTGAAAACACATCAGATCTCAATGGGGAAAAATATCATGCTGGAATATCTATACTGATATGGACTGGGTTATGTGTTAGGAACGAAAGGATGCCACATCGTTTGATGGAAATGAAAATTATCAACCTACAAAGGACTGAATTCAAAGACACCCCGAAAATCAAAGTGAAAAAAATAATGCAGCAGGCTAGTCCATTTTGCTGAAATTTTATTGCAGCAACTCAAAATGGTACTCAGTAGTTTGTATGGCCCCATGTACTTGTATGCATGCCCGACAACGTTGGATTTAGGTCAGGCGAGCGTGGGGGCCATTCAATGGTATCAACTCCTTCACCTTCAAGGAACTGCCTGCATACTCTTGCCACATTATTCCTTCCAAGGTGCTTAAACAGGTTTTTAACACAGTGGGGCCATGTCTCCTCTCATTCATAAACAGCTGTCTCAGCTCAGGTTCTGTACCAACTGCATTCAAGCACGCTGTGGTCAGGCCTCTTCTAAAAAAAACCCCCAACCTTGATCCTGCTGTCCTGTCAAATTTTAGACCTGTGTCCCATTTGCCTTTCCTGTCCAGGGTTTTGGAAAAAATAGTCTTCATTCAGTTACACTCTTTTCTGGAAAATAATCAAATCTTTGAAAAATTACAGTCTGCATTCAGAACACAACACAGCACCGAATCCGCTCTGCTGAAATTACAGAACAATATTCTCTTGTCCCTTGATGCGAAAAAGCCTGTGTTGCTTGTAATGTTGGACCTTACTGCAGCGTTTGACACCATTGACCATTCAGTCCTTCTGAGATGTCTGGACCAACAGGTTGGCCTTCAGGGAACTGTGCTGCAGTGGTTTAGGTCATATTTAACAGATAGGACATTCTCTGTTATGATTGATGACATCTCCTCTTCAGCTCCTATGACCTCTGGTGTGCCACAGGGATCCATTTTGGGCCCTGTTCTCTTCTCTCTGTACATACTGCCTTTAGGTTCAATTATTTCAAATCATAATGTGTCCTTCCATCTGTATGCAGATGATTTACAGATCTATCTGCCGGTTGTCCCCAATTCTTCTGACAGTCTTGAATCCATAAACAGATGTTTAGATGACATCAAATTGTGGCTGTCTCAGAACTTTCTCTGTTTGAATGAGGACAAAACAGAATGTATTGTTTTTGGCACATCCAACCTGCCCAGCGCTTTAGCTCCTGGTCTTGTTGCGTTGACCCCCCATGACTGCTGTCTAAAATTTGATAAGCAAATTGATTCTGTGGTCAGGGCAAGTTTCTTTCAACTCCGCCTACTAGCAAAGGTTAAACCCTTCTTGAGCCGTTGTGACCTGGAGAAAGCTATCCATGCTTTTGTTAGTTCCCGCATAGACTACTGCAATGCGCTCTATGTGGGAGTTAACCAAGCTAGTCTTCACCGTTTGCAGCTAGTGCAAAATGCTGCGGCCCGCCTGCTCACCAACAGTCGGAACGGCCCGCCTGCTCACCAACAAGAGCACATCACACCTGTCCTATACTCCCTGTACTGGCTCCCTGTCCAGTTCGGAATTCATTTTAAAATTTTGACATTTGTTTTTAATGCAGTCAATGGCCTTGCACCTTCCTATTTGTGTGAGATTTTGAGCCCTCACCAACATCTGCTGGAGGTCCCCCGGTCCCGGTGCAAACAGTGGGGCGACCGTTCTTTTGCAGTGGCCGGTCCAAAACTCTGGAAGTCTCTGCACATTGACTTACGCTCCATCACTGACCTGCCTTTGTTCAAAGCCAAACTTAAAACCCACTTATTTAGAATGGCTTTTAACACTTAGTGGCCCTGTGACACTTCTCTTTATTTTAATGTTGTAATGTGCTCTGCTGACCTATTTGTATTATTATTTGTTATTATCATTATTATTTTTTTATCTTGTTTTTAATGTTGTACAGCACTTTGGCCAGCTTTGGTTGTTGGAAGGTGCTATAGAAATAAAGTTTGATTGATTGATTGATTGAGGCCGGGCACTGTCATGCACCAGGAGGAACCCACTGCACCAGCGTAGGGTCTGACAATGGGTCCAAGGATTTCATCCCGATACCTAATGGCAGTCAGGGTGCCATTGTCCAGTCTGTAGAGGTCTGTGTGTCCCTCCATGGTCTCCCCAGACCATCACTGACCCACCACAAAACCGGTCATGCTGAATGATGTTACAGGCAGCATAACGTTCTCCATGGCTTCTCCAGACCCTTTCACAACTGTCACATGCTCAGGGTGAACCTGCTCTCATCTGTGAAAAGTACAGGGCGCCAGTGGCGGACATGGCAATTCTCGTGTTCAATGGCAAATGCCAATCGAGCTCCACAGTGCTGGGCAGTGAGCACAGGGCCCACTAGAGGACGTCGGGCCCCACAGGTCACCCTCATGAAGTCTGTTTCTGATTATTTGGTCAGAGACTTTCACACCAGTGGCCTGCTGGAGGTCATTTTGTAGGGCTCTGTCAGTGCTCATCCTGTTCCTCCTTGCACAAAGCAGCAGATACCGGGATGAGATGCGTAAGAAATTAGAGTTTTAAGGACAAAAACCTGACAAATGTCTTGAAATACACCATCAGAACAGTGTCTTGAGGTGTGGTAACCGTAGTATAAGCAGAATAATTGACTCCAGGCCGTTAAATTATTAGTCATGAACTTCATCATTTATCATGTTAACTGAGGCCTGTAGAGTCTGAGGTGTCTCTGTTGGGTTGTCTGTGATTTCTCTGAGCATCACATGGTCTGATTTTGGGGAGAATCTGCTGGGACGTCCACTCCTGGGAAGATTGGTGTTTGTTTCAAACAGCTTCCTCTTGTGAATAATCTTCCTTCTTCCTGCTTTTATAGAGTTGATCACATGTGCTGTTGATCAGTTAATTAAAGGCATTTGATGCCCTTGTTACAGTAAGAGTGTCCTTAGTGTTGTCTTCATGTCTACAGCTGGTGGATAAGAATCTGGATGGGACTCGGACAGAAATAATGTTCATGGATGAGCTAATGTATTGATTGATTAATGTACTAATGTAAGATTTAACATTACTCTAATATGAAGCAGAAAGGAATTATGTGGCTAAAAGCCATTGAGGCGGAACGAGGACACTGGAGTGATTGCTAATGAGAGACGAGTGCGACACACGTCTCGAGAGCAGTGTAGCTTTTATTATGCTGCAGTTGTCACTTCTGCTTCTTCTGGTCAAGCGGATATGTGTATTATTTTAGATACATTTGTGTGTTTAAAAGTTGATATAGCACTACTCTGCGTTCGCTCGGCAGCTGCTATGAGACACTTGTTACACACTGCAGTGAAAGAGATCAATATTAGTCATGGTAAAACATGGTACTCGTGGTAAATCAAGAAAACAATAAGACAATAAGATTGTGTTGAGCTATATAACATGATCAGTTATCTGTTGATGAATGTATTCATATAGTTGCTCACCTGTGTAATAAAGCACATCATATATTAAAGTGTCTTTGGTGTTTCCATGGTTTCTACAAATAAATACCCTCGGAAACCAAGGGTAACGCAGGTATGATGTCATTGGTAGGCGACGGACACGCGTATTTGTCTGGATTTGTACACAGGTCAACAACATATATAACACTGTTATAGTGGTTTTTGGATATTTTAATCTAAAATACATATTGTGGTTTTAAATAAATAATGACAGTGTGACATGTCATGAGGTGTTGTTCTTCTGAGGTTTGATTTTCCAAATTTTAGTCCCTACCAAGGACCAGATGATTATTTTTTTATTATTGTGTGTGTCTGTATAACGCTGAATCAATAATGCTGAATTAATGATTAAAGTTTCAGAATGATTTAAGTTGCTGCATCACCTCAGTGAATTGCTTCAGCATTATTTATATCAGTGCTCTGTAGATGAAGCACAAATATTTGTTTTCTTCTTGCCAGAAACAGCAAACTGTCTTCGTCTATTTCACACTGATAAATCAGCATCTGAATGATGATTATGTAGAAATGTCAAACACATATTCATTGTTTTTAAGTGCAAAAACACACTTGGTCTAATGGTAACATTCTCCTTTGTTTCTATGTGCCGCTGTCACAGATGAAGAGGAGAGGAAACCATTGATGAAGGGTGAGATTCTGTTCATTGAATATCTTTAAAGCCTGATCATGATTTGATGTGTGAGATGTCTTCATTCACTTTAGTTTTTATTCAGTTTTCAGATTTCAAACAGTTTAAATGAACTTTACATTTTAGTTGCTTATTTTAGTAGATGCTCACAAGAACAGTTTAGTAGTTCACAAGAACAATGAATATGATGTTCATTTGTGAGAAAAGATCTTAAACCAGACTGAACTTGTCAAATAAGTGAGATGAACTTCTGACAGTCTGTGTTAAATAATTTCAAACATGTAAATGCTTGACTTTAGTCTTGATGTCTCGTATAAAAATATATTTAAATCCAGATCATCTCTTTTAATTTGTCATTGTCTGTGTATTTTCTGACAGACTCCACAGAAAAATGAAAGAATAAATCAGTGACTGTAGAGATGAAAGCAGAGGATCGGGATGGAGTGAATGAGCAGGAGAGTTTACTTTAATGAGATTAGACACGCCCACCATTGTCAATCACTCTGACATCATCAACACTTCAGCTACAACAACAAAAACACATTTCTGCTTTCATAATCCTCTAGAATCCGTCCAGTTACAGAGAGAAATGAACCCGTGTCTGTTGAGATGAACCTGCATGTAAAAAGCTTCTGTGGTTTCATATGAACCAAGAAACACAGTAATCAAACACTTATATCATTTAATAATGTTACACTTCACACCTGTACCTCTATTAACACAATACTAGTGTGAGTCTCACTGCTTTGATTGTGTGATTATCGACAGTGAGTGTAAAGAATATGATTTTCATAAGATGTTTTACCACAGTATTTGAATGTGATGTTTTATGTAATTAACACCAGTGCCAGATTAACATTCATGTTCAGAACTAATAACATGTCTTTGAGATCACATGACCTTCTCTTCATGTGTAGAAATTCATTAGTGTGTTTGAGACAAACCGCTTCGAACATTCAGTGTTATTCAACTTCACTGTAAGTGACAGTATTTTTGGAAAAATAACATTAATTATAACAACTACTTAAGTTGATATTCTTTTATATATATTCATTTCTTTTAAGTTTGAAATGTATGGCTTTTTTGTTCTATGACTTAATAATGCTTGAATATATCAAAGATATGATGTGAAGTGAATCTTCATGTCTGATTGTAAATGTGAGTTGAATTTAAGTGCCTTATATTCATGCTGAAGCACTTACAGTAGCCTTATTAAACTTTACAAAAAAAAAGATGAAAAAATAAATTTTGTTCAGATCTAATACTCAGTGACATGATACCACATGGTGTTGTTGTTTCTTGAGTTTTATTATTTTTTTTCAGAAGCATGTGATTGATGAATATTGATGTACTGCTGATCTTAATGTCTGATCTCTTCTGTCCTCTAGTGGACAAACACTGATACAGCTTTTGCTTCCTAATAAATCTTTTAACATGAATTATTGTCTAGTTGTGTTGATTGTAATGACAAATTCATCTTTTTTCTATTGTCTTTTTATTAGTTTTGATACTTTTATATAGAAAAAAAGTGAAGAAAGAACAAAAAACAACAACAGACACAGATAGCAGCAGATGGAAGAACAATTATGGTCATAATATTAAAATAACAGTAGAAATTACATTTAAAAAAAAAATACAGTTTCAGCTATGATCAAAAATATGATCATGCAGTTATTAAAGGATATCCACCAATGGTGGGCGAACCTCTTCCCAAAAATGTTTACATTCCCAGAAGATGTGCACAATTGATCTACCTATAGGTGATTCATTTGGATACATTTTACTCAAAGTGAGGAATTTAATTCTGTCCTGTAATTTTGTTAAAGGATATTGAGGTAAAAACAATCTTACATATAGAGCACCACTGGTCTTCATCAAAGTTACACTCAAGGGCCCGGTTTTTCAAAAGGTTTAATCCGGATAAAATTGATCCGGATTTAGTAATCCTTTTTTTGCGATCCGTGATCACGTAATCCAGCTTACTTTTGGAGCCAGTTTTTTAAAGCAACATCGGATTGGATCAATCTGATCCGGATATGAACTTTTCAGGATCACCAAATCTGGATTTCCAGTGCTCTACGGAGGCCCTAAAGGGACATGTTGATAGAAAAAATATGGGTTTTGAATTAAATATATTTTTGTTGGATATTTACAGCTGTTTAGGGATTGTTTTATGGCACCAAAATTTATTTTTACTTTAGAGTAGGTTACCAAAAGGCTAAATATGTAGACTAATGTCTGCATTTAATTTATTACTTTAACAGTTAAACTAATCAAGAGCAAGATAAAAATGTGTATGTATATTACATGATAAAATGTTGTATTTTTTGACTAGTTTTAAAGTTTTACTACATTTTCCTCCTGGAATCCACCTTGAAATCCTACCCCCTGTTGGGATCAGGATAATCCTGTTTTTGGATCCAAATCCTACAAAAAGTTCTGAAAACCAAACTAAAGGTTTGATCCGGATCAAAACCAAGATTGGATTACGTGATCTATCCGATTATGTAATCCGTTTTTTCTTTTTGAAAAACACATTTTCAAGATTTGATCCAATCCGTTATCCAAAATCCTAGTGGATTACTTTTGAAAAACTGGGCCAAGGTCAGTTTGCCACATGTTTAAGTGAATCATGAAGGTCTAACAGTGCTCACTTTTCCTTCTTAGTGTTGCTGAATTCATCAGAATCACCTCTATTCTAGATCACTCCAGTGAGAGTCACAAAAGTGCTTATCTGAGGATGAATCTGCAAATACTTATAAAACTCTTGAGATTAAATCTGAAAAGGACTGTTTAGGGTTAGTTCACCCAGAAATGAAAGTTCTGTCATTAATTACTCATCCTCATGTCGTTCCACACTCGTAAGACCTTCGTTCATCGTCAGAACACAAATTAAGATATTTTAGTTGAAATCTGAGAAGAATGTTGTTTACGTCCAGAGCTTCCAGGTTCTACGTCAGTTCATCGACTTATTATTGGTCAGCTCCTGCGTCAGCATCACACACGTTGTGCTGATCATGTGACCAGCTTTGGCCAATAATGAGTCAGAGTTCTGACGTAGAATCTGGAAGCGCTGGACATAAACAACATATGAGAATGACACAGAAGAGAAGAGATTGTTGAATAAAGCCGTTATTTTTGCACACAAATGTATTCTCGTCGCTTCACAACATTAAGGTTGACCCACTGCAGTCACATGACTGTTTTAACGATGTCTTTAGTACCTTTCTGGACCTTGAAAGTGTTGATTATATTGCATAAACCTCTCGGATTTCATCAAAAATATCTTAATGTGTTCTGAAGATGAACAAAGATCTTACTGGTGTAGAATGACATGAGGGTGAGTAATTAATGACATAAATGTCATTTTTGGGTGAACTAACCCTTTAAATGCTTGTGCTGAGAGCGAGTGAGTCTCTGTTCATCTTGAGCTCAAGCAGATGAAGAGCGATAACTCTGACTAAAATATACCTACATGTAAAACGAGTAAATGTACTTTTATGAAAACAACAACAGTAACTCATGTGTCATTCATTGTTTTTACAGAAGTGATGTCATCTCTTCACTGCACTGTGAAAAATACTGACAAACCAATAAGATTCAGGATTTTGGTCACATTTCCAGAGCTGCTGAAGTTACATAAAACTGCCACTTGGTGGCTCACAAACAGACTGTTACTAACTGACAGCAAATTATTATTATCATGTGCATTCATATATCTGTATTATATTTCTATTTAGTTTCAGTACTGTCCATGTGTCAGCTTTTAGCAATGTATACATCACTACATAGAGAGAGAAAGTTAGAAATGATGCAAATATGCAAAGATATGCAAAAAAAAAAAAAAAAATTATATATATATATATATATATATATATATATATATATATATATATATATATATAATATATATATATAATATATATAAAAGAATGCAAAATAATCACTGTTCCCTGAATCCACAGACCAGACTCAACCCTGCTTAGCTTCAGTGTGTGACAGGTCTTGAGCTACTGGGTGATTGACTGTGACTGACTCACACAGAAGAGACTCATTATTTGTTGCACATTAACACAATCCATCTGGACACTGTAGGATCTCGAGTCAATGGGCTTCACTACTGTGTCCTTTCTCTAGATCTTATGAGGATCAGATGGTTGTCACCTAGTTTTAGTGTGTCTGAGTCTTTGGCGGTTCTGTTAAATTATGTTTGTTGGTGTTCGTACTGTGAAAAGAGATTTAGTCTGTCAGTAAATCTGAAAACACATGAGATGATCCACAGCAGAGAGAAGCCGCACACGTGTGATCAGTGTGGAAAGAGTTTCTCTTTATTAAAGTCACCTGAAGATACACATGAAGATCCATACAGTGCAGAAACCACATCACCACAGTCTGAGATCACGGTAAGTAGTTTCATCTTTTAAAGAGATACAGGAACATTTAATGACCCTAGAGACTCTAACCAAATAAAACAAAAGATAGTGAAACAAAGAAATGCAGGAACTGCTGACGCTTTTTATGAAGTTTTTATGAAAAAAAAAAAAGATTTTATTGAATGATCTTAGGTTAATTTAGGGATGCACCGATAGGATATTTTGGGGCCGAGACGATACTGATTTTAACAAACCAATTGGACAATTTCGATACCGATATTTGTCATTTGCTCTGTTATTTTGTCATTAACATTGGTCATTAAATGGATAATGTTTTGATCATGTTTCAGCAAAGTAAAAAAAAAAATAAACAAATACATGCATTAAAGGATTAGTTCACTTTCAAATTAAAATTTCCTGATAATTTACTCACCCCCATGCCATCCAAGATGTTCATGTCTTTCTTTCTTCAGTCGAAAAGAAATCAATTTTTTTGATGAAAACATTCCAGGATTTTTCTTCTTATAGTGGACTTCACTGGAGCCTAAACGGTTGAAGGTCAAAATTATAGTGTCAGTGCAGCTTCGAAGAGCTTTAAATGATACCAGACGATAAGGGTCTTATCTAGCAGAACCATCACTAATTTTCTACAAAAAAACAAGAAAAATGTTATACGTTTTAACCATAAATGGTTACTAGTTTGAACTAAAGTTTGAACTAAATTGTCATTTACAATATGCAAGTTAGAGGTCTTCACGGATCCAAAAATTCATACCTGAACCTGAAGAGACCCGTAAATGTGCTACACAGAACCGCCCCGGGCCTGACTATTATTTTGAAAGCTGGACCAATTTTTGTTCAAGTGGTCTGTTGAGTTGTCTTTTTTCAATCATAAACAAATGTTCAAATGGTGTAACATGCGCGATGGATACAGTAAAGTTAAATTGCAGCTGTTCCACCCTGAGAGACTCTTTTCCGTCCCCGCCCATTCACTACGCCCATAAAGAGAGCGGTAAGCCAGCCCCACCCCACACAACATCTTTATAAGCCATGTCTCAAGACGATGCTCACGGCTGCAGCTACGGCGTCTCTTACAACCCTGAGGTTGACCCCCTCATGACAACACTACTGATACTATTCTGACAGACGAATCTGGGCCATCTGATACCGATAAACGATGGTTAGATAAATTCTGCAAAGAACTTGGATATCGCAACCTGAGTTTCTTAACGGGTCTGTCTGACACTGCCTAAACTGAAAAGGGGTTCGATGCCCCAGACGGTTGCTTCACCGACCTCGGATTCAAAATCATAAAAACTCTGATTGTCGTACTTCTGCAACATCTCATCAGCGAAAAGCTAAAGGATGACTGTGAAGGCTGCGCAATAAATCATCCAAGCCAACTGCAGCATTCCTGCCTGTTTGAACCACCACCGTACTTTTTCGACACCCACTTTGACGAGCTGACCCACAAACAGTGGTGTAGTCGGGGCGATACTCACGCATACACCGTATGCTTAGTTTTTGCTCAGGGCTGTTTGCGTATTACAACATCTAAGGATCAGTATTTGCATATACCCACTTGTTTTTTGCTTCGAAAGTCCATAAAATAATGTCCTGTTAGCTTCCCCTTTAACTGTGTGTCCAATGCTGTTGTGTAAACTAGAGATTCTTTGTTGTAATTGGTGCATGAGCACTTCTGCCATTCTACCTTTTCCCGCTCCTGATCGGCTAAAAACCAGGCTTCACAGTGCGTGTTCGCGCTGCAGTGAGAGACTCCGATCAAAGCCGCTCTGTGTTTTGAGCGGTGCATTGAGCGCACTTCTCTCACTGCAGTGGTGTGAGACAAAAGCGAAACATACTAGGCTGCTACTCTGAATCTTATCATGCTCCAAAAGTGAGATAAGATTTCCACGAGCCATCCTGACACTGATGATAAAATGTGCGATCCATTTGAATTATATTGAGAGTTAAACACTTTGAAACGCTATAGAGAAAGTCAAACGTGATCTAGACTGATGAACCAAATGAACAAAAGACTGTAAAGAGGACAGACATCATTTTGCGCCAATAATTATTAGGGAGCTTTTTAAACTATATTCATGACTCACCCTTACTAGAATTTATATAGTTTTATTGTAGTAATTATGGTAAATTTGGCTAACTTGTAGAATTTATAACCTATTAAGGGAATTCACTAGATTTATATTACACCTGTGACATCTTCTGTTGTTTCTACAGGCTATGTGTAGATTGCTATTTTTCATAACAAATGCTTTGATAATAGAAAATGATATAGTTTGACTTCTTATGACACAATGAAGTAGAACATTCTGTCAAACTGATAAGCTTACATGTGCGTAAATAATATAAAACTGAGTTTACATCGGTTACCGGGGAAACAGCTCTATTTCTGCTGCTCCATAAGCGCCACCTACTGACAGAGAGTGGATTAAATTTTCATTCAGCCTGACTACTGTTTTTGTTTGTTTGTGACCACATTTTTATAATGTTAATAAATTAGATTTCGAATAATTGGCTTTTTTAACACCCTTTTGAATAAAATGAAACTTTAATTTCAGATATCACTTTTCACAGTGAATATAATTCCAAACCAGCATGTTTAAATAGTCAAACTGTAAAGCATTAAAAATGTCAACCAATTTTAGAATGCACTGAATTTATTTGTTTTTAATGAAACATGTTAGTAGTGAACAACAACATAAAACACAATTACTGTCATGTTATATTGTTTTTGCATTTTTTTTGGGGGGGGGGGACTACACCACTGCCCACAAACTGTTTAAACCTGTTCTACGAGCCATCATAGCCTATGCCCTACACAGGTCTGGCTTAAAGTCACATCCTCAGCGAATTCAAGGAACAGCCGGAGCTATTCTGCACGAATTAAAAGACGAGCCATTCATCACTGCAAAACTACAAGAAATCAGAGACAAATTTCTGGACAAATCCTGTGAGAAAGTTGTGCACGACACTGTCGATCTCTGGCAAGGTTTCTCAATTGTGAATGGAGAGTGAGCAAGACCCCACCATCACCACCATGGGTGCTGTATGTAGTTAAAGGTGCATCACAGATAATCTGTTTAAAGGTCATTACAGAAGACAAATGATTGCGTTATTGAAAGATTTGATCAAAGAAGGCCTCGATTCGGATGATGATGATGATGACGATGATGATGATGAGGATGAGGTGGAAGCCTCACGTGTATCAAAATTAAAGAAATACACGTGTCATATCAGAGGGGTGGCTGATTCATGGGATGATTTGACAAACGTGTGTTAATGGGGCTGAACCATATTGCGAGATGATACGAAATGTTCTGGAGGTGATGACTCAATGTAGCGAAGGCTTTCGCCTCAGTGTATCTACACAGATGTAGCAGATGTTTGTGTTGAATTAATCTGTTTAAAGGTCATTACAGAAGACAAATGATTGAATTGGTTAGAAAACGTGATGTTGATTCTGACACCATCTGGATATCCAGCTCCAAGCGGATCTCGTTGACATGTCGGCCTATTCCAAAAACAATGATATCTGCTAACGTGCATCGATGTATTTAGCAAGTATGCATGGGCTTGTGTGTTAAAGAATAAGAGCGGGGTGAAAGTAACTAAAGCGTTCTCGTCTATACTCCAAGATGGCCGCGTACCGCATAAATTGCAGACGGACCAGGGAAAGGAATTTTTCAACAAACATTTTCAAGATGTGATGAAAAAGCATAACATTAATCATTTTGCTACGGCTCGTTGAACAATTTAATAAAAACGCTAAAAAGTCGAATGTGGCGATTTTTAACGGCTACAAATTCCCGGCGTTACATAGACGTTTTACGAGATATTTTGCAGGGGTACAACACCAGTTATCATCGTAGTATTAGGATGAGACCCGGTGGATGTCAACAAAGAAAATGAGGGTCTGGTGTTTCAAAATCTGTATGGAGATATAAAGAGGAATGAAAAAGCAATATTTAAAGAGTTACAAAAAATACTTGTGAGCAAAAACAAAGCGTTTAAGGTGGAAAAGATTTTAGGGGAGAAAAAAAACAGGGGCGATCTACGCTTGTCTTAGTGAAATGGTTAGGATGACCATCGAAATTTAATAGTTATGTAGACAAAAAAACTCTGGTGGACTTGCAATCGCCTTAAAACACTTGAACATGTACAGGATTAGATCATTTGAGTAAACAGGATACCGTGGGCGACAACGGATTCTACGTAACGATACCATGCAACGCTTCTTTGTCGGTTTATCCGGAAAATCGTATCTCTAGTTACAGAACAAGGTTAGCGAGTCCTATCAACTTGAAAGGTAAATGCGCACTCGTTGAAATTGAATATCCTAGAAGTTGGTACTCCTTTAGCGATGAAGACGGAATTTTCACTCTACACACCGGCCCCGCACCAGTCCCTAATCATACACAACCTAGACCTGACGAAACACAGTTTAAAGCATTACCAGGGGTTTTTTATACATCAAAGAATATACAAATACCTGGAGGGTACTACGCGAACGTTTGTGACGTGATCCGTGCGATAAGTAACATTCTCATACCGATGGCTGTATTGTCTCACGATCCTTTAAAAAACAAAATGTATCTGGTCACGAGACCTAACATCACAGTATCCTTCTTTGGGAAACTTGCCACTATTTTAGGAATGAAACCGGATGAAACTCTCGGACCGGCCTACAAGAAAGATGCTGATTTTACAAAGAGTCAAACTACATACGCTCCTCATCAAGCCGATATCAATGCGGGGTTCTATACCATGTATGTTTACACCAACATTATCCAATATCAGTCAGTTGGTGATTCGTATGTCCCCCTTTTGAGATGTGTACATATAACGGGTGAAAACAATGATATCTTCAGTGTTAGATACAACAAACCGCATTACGCGTCAGTCAACAAGGAGCTCATCACAGATATTACCATTGAACTGAAGGACAACCAAAACCGCGAAATACCATTTTCTTACGGTAAAGTCGTCGTAAAACTACACTTTAAACCAGCGAACCAGTCCATTTTTTAAAAAATGGCGTATTACAACCCCTGAGGGATGGACGCTACTGAATATATTAACTATTACCAAAATCAAGCTGGTGGTGCTCTACCGGGGTATTCAGGGGGTGGTGTTATGTACGGGCCGGTGTTAGGGGGTCTGTTTAGAGGTCTGTTTAGGATGGCCATACCGCTGTTGAAAAGGGGGTTTCAGTATCGCTAAACCCCACCTAAAATCGGCTGCTAAAAATATAGTATCCGACGTCGTCTCAAACGCATTGTCAAGAACGTATAACAATAACGCTAAATCTCAAGACGATAGGGGTCAAAGCGGCATTCATGACCATGATGAAAACATCCGTTTTATTCTAGCCCATGCCTTATCCCTGACTTTTTGTAGAAACCGTCTAAAAAGAAACGACCGATTGACACTTCACCGTGGTTTGCAGCATGATGAATATCCACCTCTCAAGTCTTTTTTACATACTCGAGTCATTCGATCGAAGAGTTTGAGTAGGTCTTACTCTGTCGGAAGTATGCATTATTGTGTGTCAGAGCCAGTGTGCTTCTTTCGAGATAATGCGTTTTGAAGACGTCCATACAACACGATGCTAGAGTAGTAAAGCTGAATGGATCAATTTGGGGATGGGGAAAATATCCTTTTTCCGTAGTTGTTAAGTTTAGCACCACGGGCATCTTAGACAGTGCCTTTGGTATGAATGCGTAGCTGTCGATGTACCGCTGTGCAAAAGTTTTGTCGTACATGAAGATTAATTTACAACCTTGCATTATGACATCTAACGCAATCCCTGCATTGCAAAAATACTCCAGAATTAGAAATGAATCAAATCAAATCAAATCAAATGAAGCAGTATTTTTTGTATCGCGGCTGTCTGAAGTGCGTGATTAACTGCGCTATACAGCCGGGACCTTCTGCTACAAATTTTCTCCTTCAAAAGTGATCGCGCAAACAAATTGGCTATATGTTTTCCATTTTGATAACGCGTTTCAAATCATAGAAAATGTAATTATTGTTAGGTTCCTTGGTACTATGGGTTGTATGAAGCATTGGTGTAGCCCATGATCGTGCAGATCTTTGCCGCAACGGTTTGGGACTACATTTGTGTTTTCAAATATATGTACATTTGAGCTCTCTTACCTTGACCTATCACATTGAATCGTTTGTTATGCAGTCCGCAATATTTTATAGCGTCGCACGGTGCTTTTTCCCATACAGGGTGTGTTTTTTTATGGGCATTGTAACAGTAATTTGACTTACAAAATTGCAAACAATCGGGGCAATGCGTGGTTCTTTTAGGATGTTTGTAACAATCAGCGTCAAAACATACGTTGCAGACGTGCTTGCATTGATGATTTCTAGGGGTTGAGTAGCCTTTGAAACAAATTCACATACATACTCAACGCCGACGATGCCGTCAAATTCAGAATCCTATAGTAATGATCATTGTACAAATAGAGACTACCGTTTTAGGGTGAGGTTCATAGTGGTTTTTGTAAGTTTCCAACGCACCGACATTCGTCCTGTAAAAAAACAACAATTTTAATGTCTAAAAGACTTTCAAACGCATTTAAATCACCAAAACCAATTTTGTTTTGAATTGAGAAGCCTGCGTCATTGTGGATGGACACTGCCAGTCTTTCTAACTCATTCTCGGGCGATTGCAGATTGAGGAAATGCGCAAGGCAGAGAGAGAAGCATAATTTATTTGATATATTCGTGGGGCAAAATAACGACATCTTTTTGCGTTTGATGACCTGATCAAGTGCTAAATCTGTAAGTTTACGACGCCGACCCCCTCCTCGCCTGTTCATGGCCACGTCAACTTCGACCGCGAGTGCATCGTCCGTCAATATCTGTTCATTACTTTGTAAAACTCTCTCAATTTGATCTGTAAATAGATTGACGTCGTAATTATTCCGATCTGTTAAAATGGTTAGGGTCATATTGATTATGCTGGCATCACCGCCAATGTCTCTAGCAAAGGCCACTATTTTGCTAAAAGCGTTGGGTAAAAAAATGTGGTACGACGCTAAATCTGTGGAGTTAATCTCTCTCAGATTCAGCAGTCTTTGCAATTGTACGCTATTGAAATGAGGTCTCGGTAATACGTGGTAACCATTTACTTCCCTGCCCTCACGAATCAAAGTATCAATGTCTGGCTGTGTTAGTCGTGACGTACCTGTAGGGGGATCAGGGGGTGCTGCATTGCTGGTTGACGGTCGCACCGGAGCTGCAGGCTCAGCCGTGACAGTAGATGCATTTCCTATTGATCCGTGACTATTATTTAAAGCTCCGCCATCTTGTGCGAATCGTATGTTGCATGTGTTTAATAATTCGGACAGATTAATATCAGCAATTTGGTCAATAGAAGATTGCAATGTTCCAAATTAGAAGTTTGTTGTAATGGTACATCATTAAAAGTTGATTCTACAAAATCTGGATACATATTTTTCAATTGTTGTAATGTTTCACACAAGAAATGCGGATTTGCATTTTGTATTTCACGCATTCTCTGTAACAAGCCTGAGAGAGTTTGGTCTGGTTGACTAACGGTTAATTGTCTTTCTCTCAACTGATAATTTAATTCTCTAAGGATACGCTCATGATTCTCTTCGACACATGTCTGCAATCTATGGAGAGATTCCTCTAGTGACTGATTCAGCTGATATAAGCCATCTAATATTTCAGGAACCAATGCGTTAAGCGGCTTCAATCTGTTATGAACTTCAAAAAACTCTGCCGCTATTCTGTCACAATTTATTTGAAAGTGGTAATCCAATTTGTTATGAATCGCTAAAAATTCAGAGGCGATTCTGTTTTGATTCTCCTTGAAGTGACCGTCCAATCTGATACTAATGTCATCCAATCTGCTATTAAGTTCATCAAATCGCCTATTAATGGCGGATGTACTGTTACGTTTCTCTATGGCCTCATCATCTAATCTTTGAATGATTTCACGAGTCCGAACATCATCCGCTCATCATTTCGGCTCTTCTTCCCCTGCACTTCTTCTTTCAGCTTTCTTCTTTTCCTTCGCTACGTAAAAAGGATACGGCGTCTGCCTGCCTCTCACTGTATCCTCATTGTATCGATCACTGTCCATGACAAACGATCCCATTCGACGACCTGTGATTCCGTCCAGGAAAACGTCATCCACACTCCTGACATTTCTATCTCTATAGATTATTTTTAAAAACCATTAAAACAGATTTTCCACATTAATGGATGTCATGCTGTGGAATACATTGATTACTATCACTGTAAATCTGAAAATAAGACCTGAGGAGTTTGGTGTGAATTAGATCCTATTATGTTTTTCCGCTTCCTCCGAGGTTCAACGACGAATACGTCAGACTCTGTGTCTGAATCTGATGTGAGGTCGATTATTTGTTCAGCACAGCCGATGATTTTAAAATAAAAACAAATAAAAAAACCAAAACTACTTTCTATATCAAATGTAATGCTGTGAATATCGTATTATTTTCTATAATAAAAATAATAAAAGAAAGATACCATTAATTACATTAACCTGAGGTGTTTGGCATGAGGTAGAGTCATCTATGTTTTTCCGTTTCCTGGGAGGTACATTGACATTCGCCTCAGACTCTTCGTCTGAATCTGACGTGAGGTCTGATTTGTCCCGCCGGAGAACTCGCTGACGTGTAAGTAGGCTGAGCGTCTCTTATCCTATCAGCATCGCTGGTGCTAGGACCGTGTTCTTCAAAATCCTGCGTCAGATCAATAAACCCTGGTTGTGTCACTAGAAGTGCTATTTCTATAAAAGTTAAATATGATTAATATTTTACATTAACATTATATCATATTATTACGAGAAAAAAATAACAAAAATTACCTGAGTCTTGATGTGTACATCATCCGGGGTCCCGTCACTTTAAACAAATTACAAATTGGTAAATTTCATTTTGTATAAATAAATAAAAATAAATAAAACATGCACTTACAGAGATTTATGGCAGTGAATGCATCCTGTTCAACATTTGATCCTATTAAATATATAAAAAGCCTGTTATGAATTTACACAAATAATAAGATTCATATTCAAACATTACAATTAACAATAAACCAGAATTTATCTCAATTAAGTGTTTCAAAAAAAACAAAAAAAGCAGCAGTTTGTCGCCATCTTGTGGTTCAATATAGAAACAACATTACAGAACCCAAGCATACTTTTAACAGAAGCAAAATTTTATTAAATGGCTAATATTATGTTTAACTTTACAAATGAAAAAGGTAAAAAATAGCATGTGAAATATATAACGTTTAAAACAGATTAAATCAGAATTTATCTCAATTAAAACATTGATTAAACCAGAATTTATCTCCATTAAAACGTTGAATCAAAAAGCCGCACTTTGGCTCCATCTTGTGGTTCAATGTAGAAACATCAAAACAGAACCCTAGCATACTTTTAACAGAAGCAAAAATTGTATTAAATGGCTAATATTATGTTTAACTTTACAAATGAAAAAGGTAGAAAAATAGTTAAAACAGATTAAGCCAGAATTAAAACAGATTAAGCCAGAATTTATCTCCATTAAAACATCACATCAAAAAGCAGCACTTTGGCTCCATCTAGTGGACAATGTGTAGAGATGCAGCATCATAGCATCGAAGCAAAAGTATTCATACTTTATAACTTTCTAACAGACGTTTTTATATAAATTAATAATAAAATCATATAGACAATATATCATCAGTGTGTGAAAGCCATTTACACAGCATTAAGAAAAACTTTTTTCCACATATTGCCTGTAAAAATCACAGGATCATTAACCCCTGCTTAGCACGTATACAAGTCTCCGATTGCGTAATTGGACTGAAAAACTACATTTTGTCTCATACAAGTATACGTCAGCATGATCGGAGACTTATGGATGCCAATAAACGCCGAACATAACGTTGCAATCTTAACTAGATTAAAAAGTTTAAAGACAAACTTTAAGTTGGCTTGAAAAAGCCTAGCTAGAAAGTTTGAAGCAGTTTTAAAAGTTTGAAGTTTGAAAGTTTGAAGTTTGAAAGTTTTAGCTTAGTAGTTTTGATAGATAACTTGTTGCTATGCAGTTGCTAGGGTACTCAGGGTGGTTTCTAGGGTGTTGCTATGTGGTTGCTAGTGTATTCTGAGTGGTTGCTAAGGTGTTGCTATGCAGTTGCTAAGTTGTTTTGGGTGGTTGCTATGAGATAGATAGATAGATAGATAGATAGATAGATAGATAGATAGATAGATAGGTTTATGAGTTTCAATGGATTAGAAACAGTACATAGAATGGCACTTGAGTCTAATTGAGTTTGAGTCTAATGGGCTTCCGTAGTTTAAATTTGAAGTTGGAATTTGAAAGTCTTGGCTCATTTGAACATTCCATCAATGAAAGTCAATGGGATTTTTCCGAGCTTTAATAGTCATTTTTAGGAAAACCATAAGTCGGATCAGTTAGAAAAGATATAGCACACTAAGTCAGAACAGTCTGAAGGTCTGAGCCGAGTTTGGAGTATGTAGAGTTAAAGCTCTAGGAGGAGTTAGAGTTGGAAATTTTAGTCTCAGAAGAAAATAGCATAACAGTAAGTTGGCTTTTTCAAGCCAACTTAACAAGCTACTCCATAAATATCAATGCATAAAAACAGTTGCATAAAAAATTTGCCAATTATGAAAACAATATGTTGAGCGAATAACGAACATAGTTCATTAAACAATAACAGAAAAGATTAAATGATAAATTGGTAGAAGCTTTTCCTCTTTTCAATGAAATACGTTCATCCTTACTAAAACATGTGCATTTTAAAAGCCACAGCTTAAATATTAAAAAAGAAACTCACCGATCGCTGACATCTTTTTCGGAGACTGGAGAAAAGCAGCAGCAGATTTAGTTCAGCTCGCAGAGAAGTGTAGCTGAGATATGACACAGTCCACTTTATATAAAGACACCGTCACAGCAGGGGATTAAGGTTTGTTTTAAACACTACTGAGTGTTTTTCCCTTGGACTGCCTTGTGATTTATCTGACTGTTTCCTGGATTACTCTGGCCTGACCATTTACCTGTCCCTGTTTCTGATTATGTTTTGCCTTGGACATTGTGATTGCTGGTATCTGACCCCTGACTGTACGACTACGATTGTTTATAATAAAGCTGCATATGGATCCCATCGATACAATGATATAAATGTTATGAAGTGGTTTTGTTTGCTGGTTACATCTGAAACTGATTGTTAGGGTTTAGTGCCTCTAAACTTTCTACTGATCTTGTGATACTGCAGCATTTGCTTCATCAGTGTCATGACAATCTGATCAGCTGAAGAATTAAAAAAAAACAAAAAAACACAGGACTGAGTTTGGACACGCTGAACTATTGTGTCATTCAGACACACACTGACATCAAGAATCCACGTATGAATCTCAGCAATGGTGACAATCAACAAAAAGCTAGTGCTATAGTATGGTAGAGTATGGTTCAACATGTTCCTGGCTCTACATTTTTGTTGATCCTGGAACAACATTCATATCAACCAATCAGATTTGAGGGACAAGTTTTTATTTATTTAATTTTATATTTTGCACTTGCACTTACTACTTTAGTACTTACAGTAATGTGGTATTATATATTGTATTATGTCAAATCGACTTCTGTTTGTATTATTCTAATCTGTAAGTTATTCGTATTAAAGCATTTACTGAATGAATAAATAAATTAATAAATGTTGATGTAAGATATTGTCAGAGATCGGTCGTCCGTCATGAATCATGTCTGTCCTTTAGTGTGCAATAATGACTCTGTTACAGATACAGCTGTTTCCTTTTACACAATATAAATAAATATACATTTGTAGATGAACATTTCTTTTTAATATTAAGATGTCATATGATATCTGTTGGTTCATACTGTATATTCAGTAACTGATGTACAAAATCAAATCTTCAGAGACTCTTGCCAGTTACAACTGAAATCTGGGAGAATTACAGTTACTTTATACTCTGTTCAGTAAAAATACAGTAAAAACTTTCTGAATTCATTAAAATGGTAATTTACTCAATCCTAAGCATGAAGATTTCATTTAAAGTTCCATTTTTTTTTTTTTTTAAGAAAATATATTAGTAAAACATTTTGCATTAAAAGCACCAGTCAGTGTAATATGATCAAAGCCACTGGAAGGCAAGCCTGCAACCATTACCCAAAACAGCGTATTGGCTAATGCTAACGCTCCGCCCCCCGCGGTACACAGGGAATGACGCCTGTTTCACACTGCAAGCGTAAGCGGCGCGTGAGCAGCGCGTATTTTTTTCGGCGCCCATGTTAACCAACGGATGCATTCACACAGGCAGCAGGAGCAGCGCGTAAGCGTAAAGCAGGAGCGTCGCGTGAGCAGCAGTGAAGCGGAGGTTTCGGCGCCGAGTCTATTTTTGCTGCGCTGCTGACGCTCAATTAAAGTGAAAGCACACTTTTGATGGACAAAATAAATATAATTTCACACAAAAAGTGTTCAAAATGCACAGAATAAGCATGTCTAATGTGTTTTAACAAGAATTTGAGTATGACAGAAAAGAAAATTAAGAATCAAAAATAATTATACAAGATTTATCCATTTAAACTTGTTTTTAATGATTCAGTTTGGGTTAAAGTATGGTGTATTATAAAAAACTAAAGTAAGCTAGCCAGAAAATATGATATATAAACATTATTTTAGTTATTACACAGAGGCTGCAGCATACCCAAATCAAACCCGAGTTTGCTGGCTTTTTTCGCCGAGTTTGCCGTCTTGTAAACATGTGCACGCGGCAGATGATGTAAAACACAAAGCTTACCTCATTCGTGTGCAGCAATGTTGCTTATTTATTTATTTTTATTTATTTATGTATTTACGTTTATATGAGTATGTTGTACACCTCCCCATGTTAACAAACTTTCAAGACTATCAAGTTTATAAATGACCAACTTATAAAAACAAATTTATAGCTGTCTTTGTAAAGAAATGCTCACTTTATATGTAGCTTCGAGCCGCTGCTGTGACGCTGTACAAACGCTTGCAGTGTGAATACTCGCGCGTCTCTGCAGCTGCAGTGACGGTGTAGTTACGCTCACGCGCTGTTTTTTGAATGGATATCAATGGATGAGAGGCTTCACTATGCTGATTAAACAGCTTTTGTGGGGAAATAGCTAATCATTTAATTAATCAACAGCCTGTTCGCTAATCTTCAAAATGTTTTACACTAAACAATACTTTCATTGGGAACTATAGCCTATGTAGATTTTAGCTTGATAAAAATTTATTTTTTCAAGAGAAGGCAGACTAGAGAATGTTGTGCCTGACGTCACTGCCGTTACCTGATAGGCTGAGAGGTGTCACATGTGATTAAGATAGCCGTTACGCTCTCACCAATGGTAAGAGATACAGTTTAGCTGGTTAGAATAGGAAATAACGTCCTTTCGTGTTCAGACACAAGGGGGAGATAAAGCGCTGAATCTGGGTCTTCTGTAGGGAAAAACTGCCTGATGACACACAATCATTTCATCATTTGTGTGTTTTGATCCACAAATACTTCTCTAAGATGTTTACTAAAGATCTAGAAATCTGGAAAAACTGATAAACGTGTTAGAAAAGCAGTTAGTCTTAGAGCAGTCTTCAGCTTAGAGAGACGCAGATGAACAAACACAGATGGACGTCTCTGAGATGAACGTGTGCTATCAGGGGGCGTCATTTTACTCAGATCTTAATTTTTGAGGCCATGAATGTTAATGCATGATGTGTTAAATATGAAGGTAAGATATATCAAAAATAAAGAACATCATAATAATAATATTGGTCTATCAGAACAGTTAATCATCTGCAGACCCCTTTATATACGTACTTTCCATATTCATTTCAAACTTGAGATTCACTGACTGGAACACAGACCATCTCCAAACACACACACTAACTTCTGTTCACTGTAGTTCTCAGTGCTTTAGAAATGATACACATAATTTCAGAGGTCTGACACTGCCAGAGCGCCATCTAGTGGCTGCTAAAACCTCTCTGAACACACGCACTGACCCCAATGTAACTCTGCTGGAGCTGAACAGGATTGTGGAGGATCAGATGAAGCTGCTGTCTTCAGGCTGCTCATAGCTGGTCTATCAGGTTTTGAGGGGTTTGACCTTTCTTTTTGTTTAATTGGTCAGGCTGTGACCACTGACCAGCTGAACACCAGCTAGACCAGATCAAAAACAAACCAAGACCTGCTAATCGTCTCAGGCTGGTTTTACAATCACAAGACAATGATACCATTAATGATACCATCACTCACCTCTCGTGAAGAAATACAACATGTCCTTTGAAATATTTGTATTTGCTCAAAAATGTGATTGATTTATGTAGGCATAACTTTCTTCTTTCTGATGAACATAATATGAGAAATATTAATAAATATCCTGACGCATCCAAGCTTTATAATGGCAGTGAACAGGATCAATGAGTTTGAGCTGAAGAAAGTGTCTCCATCCACATCATCCATCATAAACACACTCCACACGGCTCCAGGGGTTAAAGGGTTAGTTCACCCAAAAATGAAAATAATGTCATTTATTACTCACCCTCATGTTCCACACCCGTGAGACCTTCATTCATCTTCAGAACACAAATTAAGATATTTTAGTTGAAATCCGATGGCTCAGTGACATTTCCTCTCTCAAGATCCATTAATGTACTAAAACAAACTTCGGAGCGTTATGAATCAGTGTATCGAATCAGCAGTTCAGATCACGTGTCAAACTGCTGAAATCACATGACTTTGGCGCTCTGAACAGCTGATTCGACACACTGATTCATTATGATCCGATGCTTCATGAAGCAGTGTTTTGAAATCGGCCATCACTAAATAAGTCGTTATTTTGTTTTTTTTGGCGCACCAAAAATATTCTCGTCACTTTATAATATTAATATTGAACCACTGTACTCACATGAACTGATTTAAATATGTTTTTAGTACATTAAT
Organism: Culter alburnus; assembly: GCA_028476615.1. Taxonomy (NCBI): domain Eukaryota; kingdom Metazoa; phylum Chordata; class Actinopteri; order Cypriniformes; family Xenocyprididae; genus Culter; species Culter alburnus. Next base: position 91,264 of record JAOTNS010003724.1, on the reverse strand, counting down.
GGATCTTGAGAGAGGAAATGTCATTGCTTCCTATGGAGGCCTCACTGAGCCATCAGATTTCAACTAAAATATCTTAATTTGTGTTTAGAAGATGCGTGGATACGGGCGTGGAACGACATGAGGGTTAGTAATAAATTATATTATTATCATTTTAGGGAGAACTGGGAGAACCTTTAATGGCTTTTCCTAATTTAACTGTCTGACAACTGGGTGAACATAAAATTACCATGATTAAATATTTTACATGTCCTGTACACATTCTGTGGCATCAATAATATTTGGGGTCATTTTGGGGTTGGATGAGATTGAGAATGTTATAAATAATATATAGTAATAATAACAATATAACTTGCAAATCATGCTAGCACCACCCTAGTAATTGAGCTGAGTACCTTAGTGACTTTATAGCAACACCTTAGCAACCACCCAGAGTACCTTAGATACCCTAGCAACCACATACCACATAACAACACCTGAGCAAACAACCTGAGTACCCTAGCAACCGCATAGCTACACCCTAGCCTAGCAACCAATCAGAATACCTTAGCAACACCCTAGCAACCAACCCAGGTACCCTAGCAAGCGCATAGCAAAACCATAGCAACCACCCTAAATATCTCAGCTTTTTTTTAATATATTACAGGGCTATTCACATCCCTGCAAACATGCCCCTGCAGGCCCATGCTGGCTCGTTGCAGGCACAGTGCTCTAGGTCCAGACCACATCAAACCTAAACAGGCCCAGTGCTGACTTTCCCAGGCGAGGCCTACAGCTTTGTGCCTCCATCTAAAACGGTTAAATGACTGGAATAAAGTAAAATCTCCTTATTTAAATAAGCTGAAAACACTGTCACATGATCAGCAGCAGAACATTAAACACTAACAGATCTGTCTAGATCTCAACATTCACTTACTACAATCCAGTTGACTATTTCTTTCATACTAAACTTTTAGATGTTGATGTTTTATTGAAAATCACTGTTGAAGTCACCGTTATGGAGGTCAGTGTTTGCTTTAGTTGGGCTCTTGACCCTTGACCTCCTCACTTTAGTGTTTCTCTGGCTGCTGTAACTGTGTGTTTCTGAAACACTTTTGATTAAACAAAAACTGCAAGAGAAACTCTGGTTAGATGAAGTTGATTATATATATATATATATATATATATATATATATATATATATTCTGGAGGTTTAAGTTGTAGGGTCTAATTGAGTTTCATTGCTCAATATTAAAAATAATTTCTGTGCACTGTATTTCTGCTGGTTTTCACACTTCATCTCTCTCTCACACATTCACATGCAAATACACACAAACATCGCCTCCTTTTTGACACTTGTGGCTCCTGAAGGCATCAGTGACGTCTGAAATTGAACGTTTGTTTTAGCAGAAGCGTATTAAACCACGGTGTGTTTAAAGGTTAAAGTGTCTCTACACTCACAGTTCTTCTCTCTCATCGACTCTCAATTGATCACTTGCTATTATATTTGCTCAAAAATGCATGTTTAGTTGATGTAAATCTCTCAGATCGCTGCATTGAACTCATCTGTGGTTGTTTTGCTGTGAGTTGTTGAAAGACACACCTGACGTCTGTGGTTTGGTTTAGTGTGGTTTGTGTGGACAGATCAACTGAATCTGAGTTTAACAGCAGAAAGTTGAATGTAGAGACACTTGATCAGACCAAACATCTGTGGATTCAACCGACATGTGAACAAATGTGCTCAAATATAGTCATGATGAGAGATAAAGATCACACTAAGAGCAGAGTGGAATATAAACTGAAGAAATGACTCAAGTTCACACGTTTATTTTTGCGACCGCGTGATCAGTTTATTTTTCTTTTAATTTCACACTCACTCCAGTGGTCAGCGTCTTCTTCGAACTGTTTAACAGTGTTTTCACACACAGCTGTGATGAGATCAATGTTTCTCTGGTATACTCAATAAGCAACTCCATAGGAACCACTCTGAGTACCTTAGCAACCACATAACAACACTTTAACATGCTACCAACATAAATCATTCTAACCCGATAACAGCTGCTAATCAAGATAGCAATGTGTTAAATTATTGCTATCTGTTTTTTTTTTTTATTATTTACAGGGCTATTCACATCCCTGCAAACATTTATGCAATTGGCAGACACCAAAGCGACTTAGATTGCATTATACTATACATTTTTTTTGTATCAGAGTATGTGCAATCCCTGGGATCAAACCCATGACCTTGGCATTGCTAGTGCCATGCTCTAACCACTGAGCTACAGGAAAGCATGCTTCTGTGGGGCCCATGCTGGCTTTTTGCGAGCACAGTGCTCTAGGTCCAGACCACATCAAACCTAAACAGGCCCAGTGCAGCTTTCCCAGGTGAGGTCTACAGCTTTGGGCTCACTGCGCCTCTCTGTGATCAGCCCACACCAGTGAACTGCCCACATTAACCCATGATGGCCCAGTGTGGATCAGCCCAATCAGGCCCAGAGCAACTTTAAACATTACAAAAATAATCTGTAATTAATACAATAACAAAACAGTTAGATGATAAAACGGTCAAATGACTGGAATAAAGTAAAATCTCCTTATTTAAATAAGCTGAAAACACTGTCACATGATCAGCAGCAGAACATTAAACACTAACAGATCTGTCTAGATCTCAACATCTTCACTTACTACAATCCAGTTTGACTATTTCTTTCATACTAAACTTTTAGATGTTGATGTTTTATTGAAAATCACAGTTGAAGTCACCGTTATGGAGGTCAGTGTTTGCTTTAGTTGGGCTCTTGACCCTTGACCTCCTAACTTTAATGTTTCTCTGGCTGCTGTAACTGTGTGTTTCTGAAACACTTTTGATTAAACAAAAACTGCAAGAGAAACTCTGGTTAGATGAAGTTGATCACTTTATTGATGATTCAATGGTCAGAATCAGAGATTTATATTTTCCAGAGTGTGATTTAGGGAATGTTTGAGTGACAGACGCCCCTGCAGTCATTGACCATTTCTTTCTTAATGATCATTAACTGTTATTTTCATTAATGGTAAATGTTTGGCACCCTGTGCTGCCAGATTTATTGTTGTAGATTAATATTGAGGGTCCAGTGAGGGATTCCTGGGGTTAAGTGAGGGCTGCCTGTGGAGGGCCAACGCTAACAGGTGCCGTGATGAAGAGATGATCAGTGTTATTCACTTCACCTTTGTGTGTATATATATATATATATATATATATATATATACACACACACACACACACACACACACACACAAATAAATAAATAAAAGGTTTAAGTTGTTGGGGTCTAATTGAGTTTCATTGCTCAATATTAAAAATAATTTTCTCGTGCACTGTATTTCTGCTGGTTTTCACACTTCATCTCTCTCTCACACATTCACATGCAAATACACACAAACATCAGCTCCTTTTTGACACTTGTGGCTCCTGAAGGCATCAGTGACGTCTGAAACTGTTTATGAACGTTTGTTTTAGCAGAAGCGTATTAAACCACAGTGTGTTTAAAGGTTAAAGTGTCTCTACACTCTCAGTTCTTCTCTCTCATCGACTCTCAATTGATCACTTGCTACTATATTTGCTCAAAAATGCATGTTTAGTTGATGTAAATCACTCAGATCGCTGCACTGAACTCATCTGTGGTTGTTTTGCTGTGAGTTGTTGAAAGACACACCCGACATCTGTGGTTTGGTTGAGTGTAGTTTGTGTGGACAGATCTCAACCAAATGACTAACTGAATCTGAGATTAAAAGCTGAAAGATGAATGTAGAGACACTTGATCAGGCCAAACATCTGTGGATTCAACCGACATGTGTGAACAAATGTGCTCAAATATAGTCATGATGAGAGATAAAGATCAAACTAAGAGCAGAGAGGAATATAAACTGAAGAAATGACTCAAGTTCACACGTTTATTTTTGCGACCATGTGATCAGTTTATTTTTCGTCTAATTTCACACTCATCATTTTTTTCACACTCATCGTTTCCACTCCAGTGGTCAGCGTCTTCTTCGAACTGTTTAACAGTGTGTTTCAGATCAATGTTTGTCAGCTTTTAAAATATATTTTTAAAGTTTAAATGTGAATTTACTGATTATTACACCAATTTTTAGAGATGCACCGATTGCAATTTTCTTGGCCGATTCCGATTTCCGATTTTTTTGTTAGTGAGATGAATACAAACAGCTCAAATAAATGCAATAGAATAAAGAGAGCTATGAAACTAAGTTTTTTGGGTTAACTGGGTTTCTATTCAGGTAAGAAATACTACAGAAATTAAAGTAATCAAATGTAAAATGACACATTCAGTGTTATTTTACATTGGTTACCTTAATTTCTGTAGTCTTTATTGTAAATATTAATAAAGATCAATTCTTACCATTAAAGTTATATAACATATTTCAGTCAAGAGCTGAAACTGATTTTCTTTGTCTTTTGTTCTTTGATTAACATGACAGACAGCAGCAGGAATATTGGACTGCTGTCCCTTTAAGAGTCTATGAACGGTGTTCAACGGACCCAATACTGTTACACACGACATGGGTTCACTTTCTTAGCTATTTAACCATTCAAAACTAAGGGTGCATTCACACTTGTCATGTTTGGTTCGATTAAAACGAACCCTGGTGCGATTGCTCGGTTAGTGCGGTTAATTTGAGCATATGTGAACGCTGCTATCCGAACCCTGGTGCGCACCAACAAGCGGACCGAGACCGCTGAAAAGATGGGTCTCGGTCCGCTTCCAAACGAACTCTGGTGCGGTTCGAATGATATATGAACGCAACACGGACCAAAGACATGTAACCGAACCAGAAACAGGAAGATGAGACCCTAAAAATGACAGAATCCTCACGCATGTCGGTTTTTCTCGTCATAGTCACGAGTTTGCCCATGACAGGCATCAGACGCGCGTCTCCACGCAGCAGATTGTTTGTGTGTGACAGATGGATTCCCGCCGCTGTTTTGACTACTTTACAATCGGTGCATCTCTACCAGTTTTCTAATAGTTTTTCTTTTGAATGCTCTGGTAGTTTCTCTGGTATTTATTATAGGCTATGGATAAAAGTGTCTGCTAAATGATTAAATGTAAGTAAATTCAGTTAAAAAGCAGAGAGCATGTTATTGTCAGTGGGATATTGTGTGTGGATCTGTTATTCTCAGAGGTTATATCAGTCTTGGTGCTCATGTGAAGCTAAATCAAGACACCTGAAATAGTTTTAACTGTGTTTACATGTATTTATTTTTCAAGACTAACAGAATAATTGTGTAAAATCAAACAGTGAGTAGAGCTGCATATGAAAAGGACAAGAAGGAGGATGAAGAATTTAAAATTATATTAAAGCATTTTTTATTTAAAATTGTACAAAAGGAGGCATGTAGAAATGTGGAAAAATATGAAATATAGATATATCTTGCATATAAAATTTAGAACTTTACACTATAAAATGTCAGAGAGAAAGAGAGAGAGAGAGTGAAAGAGAGAGAGAGAGTGAAAGAGAAAGAGAGAGAGAGAGAGAGAGAGAGCTGTTAGTGAAATAACACATTAGTTGTCGCTTCAACAGAGACAAACAAGACTGACAAATCAGAAAACATGCTTTGTTCACGCCATGTCGTGATTACTGTTATCACGAGATGAGAAAACACATGATTTTATTTGTTCATGTCATCAGATTCAGAATTATGTGCTTCTGTCACAGGGGTCACCAACCTTTTTGAAACTGAGGGCTGCTTCTTGGGTACCGATTAATGTGAAGGGCTACCAGTTTGATACACACTTCTGAAATAACAAATTTGCTCAATTTACCTTTAATTTTATGTCATTTTTAATAATTAATGATATTCATCTATGTGAAGACACAGATCACGTTATTGATTTCTCACAATAATTATCAATTAATTAGATGCAGCTCACTGGTAAGTGGCGCTATGGTGAGCTATTTTTAGAACAGGCCCACGGGCGACCTGGTGCCCACCCCAAAATGATTCTCCAGCAGTCAGGTAGAAGTTGGAGCTCTCAGAAAATTACAAATGACAATTTAAGCTAATTACAGTAATTACGATGTGGCATGAACACAACAAGCATAAATAAAATAAAACAAAAACACGGTTAAAATCATTAATATGACATAGAACACCACAGCCATTAACTGATATAAATCCTTCACAGAAACTTGAAATGAAAAAAAACACACAAATAAAAGCACATTTGGAACAACAGTGTGGGTTTTTTTTTTTAAATTTATTACTTAACACTGCGTCTTAAAAAAAAAAAAAGACTTACTATTACATAATTTGGTCAATTAAAAATGAGAAAAAATAATTATTAAAATATATAAAATATATAATTATATATAATTTTTCCATAATATTTGTAATTTAATGTAATTTAATATCTGTAACAGAAAACATCTGCCTCAATAAAAAACAAGTGCTGGATATCATTCAGCAAATATGATGCAGGCCGGTATTATGTATAACTTCAAACTTATTGGAAAATCTTTCAAATGATCAAGATCTGATCAACGTCTCGAGACTCCTGCGTACACCACATTATCCTGCACTGTAGCTCTCTGAAAGAAAACACAAAAGCACCATTCATCAATGTATTCATCACATTACTGGCACATCTATCCATCCTCTTTCCACAAGCACAGGAAATACAGCAGAAATACTTTTGTCAGCAATTTCCTCACACCGGGTCTCAAGTGTTTTGGAGATTGCAGGATATCCTTACAAAAAATATGTTTATTCATGTGTGCTATTAGTATACTTCTTTTAATCTATATACTTCTCAATCATATTAAAGTACATGAAGTATATTTGGCCAATACTCCTACTCCAGCAATCCATGTTTTATTGTTATATGCTAGGGGGCGCTATTACGAATCTTCTGAAAGAGGACAGAATCTTTTAATAAAAACAAAAGTGTAATTCAAATTATACAGATTCATCTCCAGGAAAGGATCAAATCGGATATATAATGCTGAGACATCTTGAAGATGGGGCTGTTTAGAATTGTTTAATAGAGTGTGAGTGGAAGGAAGCTATAATAATTCCTATAAGGAAGCAGAGAACCCTTCAAAACCTTCTAATTATAGACCAATAGCTCTTACATCGCATGTTTGTAAAATTATGGAAAGGATGATTACGGAAAGGTTGATGAATTTATTGGAAAAAAAGGGGAATAATGGAACAATGGATCAGAAACGTTTCAGTTAGGTATGTAACCCTCGTTCCCTGAAGGAGGGAACGGAGATGTATGTCAGTAGTGACCTTGCTAAAGCGTTTGACACAGTTGATCATTCTGTACTATTATCTAATATTGGTGTGTCAAATCCAACTTTATCTTGGTTTTTTAATTATTTATCTAATAGATCCCAATATGTAAAGATTGATCAGCAATTATCTGAACCATTAACTATTAACACGGGTGTTCCACAAGGCTCTGTGTTGGCGTCAACTTTGTTTTCAATCTATATTAACAATATCTCTCAGGTGATCTGTAGTCAGAAAACCTATATCCATTTATATGCAGATGATACTGTTCTTTACGTTGTGGGATCATCATATGATGAAGTCTTAAAACGGGTACAGGACTGTTTTAATACAATTCAAGAAGCTTTTAATGAATTAAAATTGGTTCTAAATAGTACAAAAAATGAAAGTAATGTGGTTTGGGAAAAATCAACAAGGTAATAAAGATATTACATCCTTAGATGGGGCAAAAATTGAAGTAGTACCTTCATATAAATATCTCGGAATTTGGCTCGATAGTTCTTTGACTTTCACTTATCATATAAATCAACTTCAGAAGAAAGTTAAATCAAGACTTAGTTTTCTATATCGAAACAGATCTTTACTATATCAGGTAAGAAATATATCTCGTTGAATCCACTGTTTTACCCTTATTTGATTACGGTGATGTGATATATAGAAATGCACGTAAAGGTGTTCTGGAACAATTAGATGTGTTGTATCATGCAGCAATTAGATTGATTACTAATGCACCCTACAGAACGCATCATTGTGAGTTATATTCTTCTCTGAACTCGACATCATTGCATACAAGACGAGAAATACACTGGTATATCTTCATTTATAAAGCTTTACTAGGGTTACTAGCAAATTATCTTCAAAAATTACTGCAATTACAAACTAATACATATGCAACTAGATCATCTAATTATATCTCCTTGACTATCCCTAGAAAGAAAACTACTTATGGTCGTTCTGCTTTCGAATTTACTTCCCCAAATGATTGGAATGTATTACAGAAGTTATTGAAATTAGAGACATATATTTCAGTTTGTGCATTTAAAAAATTATTAATTAGTGCTTTTATTACAACCTGTAAATGTTTTAACTGATTTTTTTTTTTTTTTTTTTTTCCCCTGGTGTATGTATATCTGAATGTATGGCTGTATGTCTTTCAGGAGACTTTTTGTTCTCCTGCCAGGCCTTTATTGAAAATAAGAACATGTTCTTAATAATTTGCCTGGTAAAATAAAGGTTAAATAAATAAATAAATAAAAATGTTTCTCCAAAATATATTTTTTGGCAAGGACACTTGACGCTGTAGTGGAGGAATTTACGTGGAAATACACATATGGACTGGCCGTGGGCAGTACACATATGGAGTCCCTGGGATGGCTCCAGCCTAGAGACTCATCTGACAGGTGACAGCAGAGCTGGCTCTGCTAAGGGAAAGACACGGACTCACCGTGGACAGTATACATATGGGACCACTCATGTGGAGGGGTCACAACATATATCACCCAGCCAAACATCAACGTCGGTGACGGACGTTTGGCCTGGCATCAGACACTCTGCAATGTCCGAGCCGCAAGGGGGAGGTGGAGGAGTTCGCCAATCAGGGTTCGCCAAGCGGGGAACTATACTGGAGTAAATGGATGCACATATCAGGACCAGGGGGCGGGAATGGCATTGCAAGTCGACACTACCCTAGTGAAAAAAAAGTATACTTTATTGTATTTTAAATATATTCCCTTTTTCTATAGTACACTGCAAATATACTAACAAAAAATGTACTATCATTAAATATATAAAAAGTATATTAGTATCATATTTTCACAATGCAACTTTTAACACACTTTAAAATAATTGTACTTTAATATATTTTCTAAAAAATATATTTTAGAAAAATATACTTTAAGTGTAAGTTAAGTTTATTTTTTAAAAGTGTATTTATTTGCACTTTATAAAAATATATTTGAGGTATATTTTAACAGTGTGCTGAAAATGATCATTGTAACATTGCACTGAAAGTATATTTAAAAAATACATTATTTAATATCCTGAAGTTGTAGTGTATCTAATGTTAAATTTGAGTATATTTTTTAAGTTTACTTATTCATCCTTGGAATTCATTATATTACTTGTGCTTATTTATTTCAGTATGAATGCATTACAAGCCCATTTAGTATATGCAGTGTAGCCTATACAATTTCCAAATATGTGTAAATGTTTATTAAGTTTACACTGGCAGAATCATTTTACAATCGTACACACAAATCTATATTAAACAACACACCAGCAGCACAAGTAACGTTACATGCGAAAAAAATATGTTGAGTGATTAAACTTATAGGAATTCAAAAGTCTCTTCAACTTGGTCTGTGACCAATCAGATTTTGTTGCTCACTGCCTTCAGCCAATCAGAGCTGCTGACGTCACGGTCGTCGTCTGAATCCCCTCGCTCAGTCACTCAGGTGAAGTATAATGTCGCAATGTTTAATTTATTTAATAAAACACTGAAAGCGCAATACATCGCTCAATCTTGGGGATTCTGACCAGTTCAATCAAGTGACATCGCAGCCTGACCGTGATGGCGACGATAACCGGCTAATCTAATGGCCTACGCGATCCTGAAAGAACCGGAGAAAAGTGCTGCTATTGGGAGGTGAGTTGTAGTCTACCAGTTAACAAACTTTATTTTGTTTTCTTTAACAAACGGAGAGCGATATTTCGGCTTGATATCTCCTTTTTGAGTTTTTGTGTGGTGGTTTATGGCACATGTTTGTATGCAGCACCAAAACATTCATATGATTGGTCAAATCGGCCCGTATTCTGTACGATATTAATTCATAAAGTGTTTTATGCTTGACTATGTACCGAAAACAATATCGACATGCCATTCTGATACAGTTCCCTGCTGCTAATCCTCATTTACTGTTCAAAAATAGTATTGGTTCAATGTAGGATTTAGACAGACTATTGTAAACGCGAATAAAGGGTTGAACATATAAAGTGTCTTATATTTTTGGTATATTCTGTCAACAGATGCTGTTCTTCACGCCATCAGACACAATGAGAAGCTCATCAGAAAATGGAATATAATGTGTAATTTGTATTTGTGTATAGAGGGTCACCATGGTCCAATATTTTTTTTTCTTTAATGAAAAACATGGTACGTTTTGCTGAATCTATATTAAGTTTAAATAAAAACTATTGGATTTGTCAATGAAATATGTCTCTTCATTAGTGATGTTCTTATATTTTATTTAATTTAATGGCCTTGAAAACAAATGCATTCAACTTTGGGAAAATGTGTTAAACTGTAATAAACTGTTAACTGTAATTTTAAATAGTAGCACAACTGTATTGTGTGAGATTATGTAATTCAAAGTACAGTAGTCAACATTTGAAGTGGATCAAAAAAGTTAGGACAACTTTGATTAAAGGTTTTGATCTGCTTCAAATGTTGACTATATTATACAAAGTATAAGTAATAACAAAGTGTATTGTTATTGACTGCAAAGTGTGTAATTTTTAGTATTTGGTATAAGCCAAAGGTGAAGACACTCATAATTATTTTGTAATGTACTTAAATCACAAATAAAGTGTACTTATAACAAAGTGTACTCATAACAGAAATAAAGTATACTTATAACACAAATAAAAGTATACTTATAACAGAAATAAAGTATATTTATAATGCAACTAATATTATAACAAAAAATTATATACTTTTAACACAAATAAAATATACTTATAACACAAATTAAGTACACTTTAATATCACTAATCAAGCATGTAATTAGTCCCTACACAGACATATACTTAAAGTGTACTAAGTATACTTGAAGTTGTTCCAATTTAGCACACATAAGTATACTAAATATACTTAAAGTTGTATTGTAATACTACTTAATTTCAACTTAAATATACTTAGTACAAAATTAGTTGTTTCAAATAACACACTTTAAATTAACTAATCATTAACACACTTGAAATATACTAATAATTAGTAAGTATACTTAGTATACTTTTTTTCACTAGGTGTACTAGGCTTGCTGGACTGGGGGGGCAATCACTAGGGCAGCATTTCTAGGCTAATATTCATAGCTAACTTTTTGTTTTTTGATTCATAATAACAATATAGGCTATAAATTTGTACTGGCTATTGCCAATTCCAGACATTGTAAACATTCAGGGCTTAGCCCAAATCATATTGTCCAATGTTTACTGACATGAAAGGAACTTTTTTGTTGCATTCTTTGTTAAAGTAAAATGTACATTATATCCTAAAACTATGTTGGGTGTACATCATCTAGGGGGTATACCCCCCCGGAAGAAATTTTTGTGTATTTAAGGTTAAAATCAAGGTGCACTTTGGAAGCTTGAGAGCTTTACAGAGTGCAAATTGACCAAAGAAACAGCATTGACTTGTACCTGGTCATGAAAGGCTCAAACATCTGATATAGAGTCTCAGTCTACATTGTATTTTAGGATGCCAAACAATTATTACTAGGTATGACAGTATTGTAACAAATGCACTCTAATATAAATTACAATTTTTATTAGTTACTTTACACAAAGGGTTGTACTAATTTCACCCTTGCGCTTTTATTTTGATATCACCAGCTGATTAAATGTGCGCACTTCTCTTTAAAACACGCAGCACAGAAACCTCAAACCTGAAAGATTTGGGGCTTTGGAAAAACATAACCCACCCCTAATAATGTTCTATCATTGTTAACGAAATTACTGAGGAAATGTTCACAGCTATCTCAGCATGCAGAAAATACCGTCGCTATTGAAGATTAACTGATTTCTGATTAAGGTTCGCATTTTGGATTTTAAGTCCAGTATTCACTTTTTTTCTGTGAATAAAGTGGCCCTTATTCGACCTATTCATTTTTATTGTTGGCTGCTTTCTGGGGGGGCACATTCTGGGGGGCAATGCCCCCCCTAGCCCCCCCCTAGAGGTAGAACAGGTTCTTCATGTTTACCAGCTACTGGAAGCAAGTACACAGGAAGATACCGGTTCCACACGAAGGCTACAGAATCGTGTGCCAGCGCCCAGAAAGAGGCAGCAACTCTAGTGGAGTGAGCTCTTAACCCGAGTGGGCAAGGCACGCCATGGGACTGATAAGCCAAGGTGATGGTGTCCACTATCCAGTGGGCCATCCTCTGCTTGGAGACAGCTTTTCCCTTCTGCTGGCCTCCATAACAGGTCCTAAAGCTTCGTGTTCTATCCCCGTCTGGGGGAAGTCACTTAGAACCTCTGCGTCCCATCCAGAGACCAAACATGGAGTTTCCACGGGTCGGGACGTGGGTGCCAGAGGGTGCTCTGAGAATGTCCTTCCTCAGCGGAATAGGCCAAGGAGGTGCTGTCACGTCCAAGTGGGCCAATACGGAGCCACTAGCAAGACCTGCTCCCAGGAGCTGTGCAGTAAGGCTGAGTGAGAGCTTGTCGGCCGCACGGTTGAGCACGCCTGGGACGTGAATGGCATGAAGCGACCTCAGATGCTTCTGACTCCATAGCAAGACATGGCGGGTGTGTTGCGATATGCGACGGGAGTGTAGACTACCCTGATGGTTGATGTACGCAGCGGCCGCAGTGCTGTCCAAGCGGACCAATATGTGCTTGTCTGTCAACAGCTCCTTGAAGCAGCCCAGTGCAACACATACTGCTAGCAACTCAAGGCAATTGATATGCCAATGCAGTTGAGGCCCCGCCCACAGACCTGATACTGCATGCCCGTTGTACGTTGTACGTCCCCACCCAGTGGCAGAAGCATCTGTGTAAACCACAGCATGCCTGGACACTTGTTCGAAGGGGGAACTCCAGCCCGCAGGAATGAAGGGTCCGACCACTGAGTGAGGGTGCGACAGCAGTTCAGTGTCACGGAGACGTACCGCGCTGCCACGCTCATCTCATGACCTGGCCGTGAAGCCAGTGTTGAAGCGGCCTCATATCAAGCAATCCGAGTGGCGTGACTGCGGCTATGGATGCCATATTCCCCAGGAGCCTCTGAGAGAGTTTCAGTGGGGCCGCTGTCCTGCGCTTGAGAGTACTTAGGCAGTTCAACACTGACTGGACGCGTCCTCTCTGTGAGGCACGCTGTCTGGGCGACCGAGTCCAGTTCCATACCGAGATAAGAGATCCTCTGCCTGGGGGCGAGTTTGCTCTTGTCCCAGCTGACCTGAAGACCCAACCGGCCGAGGTGAGCTAACACCATGACCCTGTGTTCGCACAACTGTTCCCGCGAGCTGGCCAGAATGAGCCAGCCGTTGAGTTAGTTGAGAATGCGAACGCCCTGTTCCTTGAGCAGAACAATGGCCGTCTCCGCAACCTTTATAAAGACGTGGGGCAACAGGGCCAGCCTGAAGAATAGGACTTTGTAGTGATATTCCCAACCCTCGAACGCAAACCGTAGAAAGGGTGTCTTGAACAGCTAGCTCTTTTAGAAGAGGGAAATTAAGTTCTGTTCTTTTGTGCCAAAGCACACAGGGAACAGCTGCGATGTGACCAGGTACAACACTCCCTGGTCACACGCACAGAGGAACCGGCTCAAATTGCAACACGCAACCAACAAGGGCAAATGCTGTTAAACAGCAGTTGAGAGCTGTAATATAGCTCAAAGCTCCTCTGGAAGTTTGTGGCCTCGCTGCAACGTGCCTTCACACCAACACAAAGAAAAAAGCATTTCAACGGCTCGAGAAAAACACTCTCAGTCTTGATAGCAGGAAGCGAAAGACAGAGTGTGATTGCATCTGCTTCCCTATTTATACCACCTGGCGGGGGCGGTGCGCATTATGCAAATATCACATGCCAATTTCACTGGCTTGTTTTAGTTCACTCGAAACTGATAGGGCTCTCTGGTGACATCCCAATTCGTTGGTCACTACTGACGTGCGTTGAACGTGACCGACTGAAAGGGAACCAATATTCCCAGTATAAACAGATGAATCAAAAGATCTAGAGAGTCAGATAAATGGGGCTTCTTATTTAGTTCCAGGTAGTGGAATCAATGGAATAAAGTTCAAACTTCAAATAATTCAGAAACAATACCTCATGTGTGATTTTTGAATTTATTAAGTATGAACAAGAAAGGAACAATATGATAGAAGAAATAAAGAAAAATGGAACTCAGGAATTCAATTTTAAGGTTTTAATGAAATGTTCAAGAGAAATAAATAGTAAAGCTTTCTTTGATTGTATTAGGGAGACGGGGCTGATAAATACAATATAAATCTCTGTTCCACATTAAATCCAATTCAGATATAGTCTTTTTCTCAGATTTTTTGTTCAATGTTGTTTGTTTGTTTATTTATTTATTAAACTTACATGAAGAAAGAATTAAAAAAGAATGCATGAAGGAAGTATAAAATGATTTGTCAGTGTTGTTATTGTTTAAAAGCAGAGGCTGCGTTCCATCTATCTTTTGATATACTGTATTGAATGTCCAGATATTCATATAACAAATTATTCTTGGGGCCATCAAAGTTTTGTGAAAATGTTAATAAAATGTTGGTGCTGGCTGGCAACTATTTTCAAAAAATGCTGGCGGGGAAGAGTTCAAGTGCAGTTAAAGGTATATTTCATATATAAATACTTAAATATAAGGACATAGTAGCATACTTAAAGGGTTAGTTCACCCAAAAATGAAAATTCTGTCATTTATTACTCACCCTCATGTCGTTTCACACCCGTAAGACCTTAGTTCATCTTCAGAACACAAATTAAGATATTTTTGATGAAATCTGATGGCTCAGTGAGGCCTCCATAGGGAGCAATGACATTTCCTCTCTCAAGATCCATAAAGGTACTAAAAACATATTTAAAACAGTTCATGTGAGTACAGTGGTTCAATATTAATATTATAAAGCGACGAGAATATTTTTGGTGCGCCAAAATCAATTTCAAAACAATTTCAAAACACTGCTTCAGGAAGCATCGGAGCACAATGAATCAGCGTTTTGAATCAGCTGATCGGAGCGCCAAAGTCACGTGATTTCATCCGTTGGCAGTTTGACATGAGATGACACTGATTCATTTATGATTTGAAGCTTCATGAAGCAGTGTTTTGAAATCGGCCATCACTAAAAAAGTTGTTATTTTGTTTTTTTGGTGCACCAAAAATATTCTCGTGGCTTTATAATATTAATATTGAACCACTGTACTCACATGAACTGATTTAAATATGTTTTTAGTACATTAATGGATCTTGAGAGAGAAATGTCATTGCTCCCTATGCAGGCCTCACTGAACCATCGGATTTCATCAAAAATATCTTATACAAAGGTCTTACGGGTGTGGAACGGCATGAGGGTGAGTAATAAATGACAGAATTTTCATTTTTGGGTGAACTAACCCTTTAAAGTATGATGTCAAGTTCACTTAAAGAATACTTACAAGTATGCTTGCTGTATAAAACTACTAAATTTTACTGAGAGTATACTTTAAAGCTCAGCTTGAGTCATTGAGCTTTTTAAAACCCAATTTTCCTCATTTCTTCTTCATATTTTTTAAATATAGCATTGTTTGTAGAATTCAAATGTGTCTGAACGTTTCGTGGTCTGAGCCGACTTGCGCGTATGATCAGACTGTGTTCGCGCTGAGGCGGTTCACATGACACTAACGCCGAAACGGACTTCATTCACGTCAATGGAAAGCATGTTTACACTGTCTGATTTGTTCTCTATTCTCTAGTGATCTATGTGCCATTCACCATGTAGAAACTAGTAAATGTGTGAACAAAAGACCGATTTCAGCCACAGCTTCAGCGTCTGTTTATAGTGTAGGAGGGGGCAGGACTTCAGATTCTAGAGAGCATTTGATTGGACAGAAGATTTGACGAGAAAATGAAGTGCGATGTGATGTCATGAAAATCTGTGATCCATTTTAACCGAAGTGAGAGACTGTAAGTTTGAATGCTTATGTCTCCCACATGTGAATTTTGCAGCACGTCTCGTCTTAAACGAGCCAAAAAGAGCCCATGTCTTGCTTCTCTTCATCTCTCTGCACTGGCTATTACTTGCTGCTCGCATCAAATTCAAGACGCTGACACTTGCTTACAGATCTACCACAGGCTCAGCACCCTCCTACTTCCACTCACTCTTACGAGTCTACATCCCTACCAGAAGCCTGCGATCACTAAATGCACAAAGGCTTGTGGTACCATCCAGAATGCAGAATCCCTGGCAATATTCAAAAGACAGCGAAAACCCATCTCTTTTGAGAGCACTTAACCTCCCTATCCTTTCATTTACCTGAATCCCTCCCTATTCTGGCTAATCCTACTCTAAGCAATGTCTGAATCTTGTATTGTGAGCACTTTTTGTGTCTATTGACTCGTCATGGCGACTCGCTTGTTGTATTCCTCACTTGTAAGTCACTGGATAAAAACATCTGCCAAATGAACAAATGTAAATGTAGTATAGTTGCAGTTCAAACTAAAAAACGTAGATTTAAACTAGTTGGGTCCTCAAATCTTACTACTGTTACATTTAAAAGTATACTTTTATATACTAAAAGGTGGGCCAATTTACCCCCAAGCAGTATTGAAATAGTACTGCTAGTACATAGTATAGGCTACTTACTACATAAAGTATACTTAAAAATATACTTGAACATTAATTAAGAATACTTTTTTAAGCATATGCTACTTCTTCTTCGTAAGGGTAAGGATGGATTTAATGTATTATTTCAGTATGTGTCTTTAATTAAATGTTTAATTCATTTTTTTCCCCAATATATTCAGGTAGTGACAACTGCATATAAAAAAATTCTAACCAATTATGAAACTGAACTGAACAATGAACTGTTAAAGTAATACACCTCACTTTCAGTTTCCGCAAATGTTGGTTTGAAAGCTGCCAGTAAATCCACAAAAGAAGAATTCTCGTCAAAATCAAATAAGCTGCTGCTGTGAATATGGTCTGTAGGCCTAAACTTGAATACAAGTGTTTCATCTTGGAAATAAGCAGCATACCAAAATGCCTACTTCATTATATCCATAATCTCCATAAACAGGTGGTCTGTAAAAATGTATAATAATGTATATTATTATTATTATTATTATTACTAAGGAAATAAATTATATTAAATAAACATGGAAAAGGCCAGAAAAAAACATAAAAATGTAAAATAAATAAATAATTTAATAAATAAATAAATTATACTTAAATAAATAAAACATGATTAAATATTAAATGTCATTAACATGATAAAAACAAAAAACAAATGCATTAAAAATAAATATGTTAGAAATAGAAAGTAAATAAAAAAATAAATAAATGATTAAATGTTAAATTAACATATGAAGAAAATTTAAAAACAGAATAAAATTAAAATAAATCAATTAGATATAAATGAATAAATCATACTAACTCCATAAACATACATAAAAAGTCTGAGAAAAACTGTACAAATGAAATGATAAAATAATAATATTATAATAATAGTCTAGAAAAAAAAATAATGTAAAAATAATTAATTAAAATAAATAAAACATTGCTAAACATTAAATTAACATGACAAAATTGTAAAAAGAAAAGCAGATAATAAATAAATTAGATTAAAATAAGTAAAGTTATTAAATAATAAAGTTATTAAATGTTAAAATAACATGATTACAGTGTAAAAATGGAGAGAAAAACTGTAAAAGAATTAAAACAACAAATAAGAATAAAATCTAGAGAAAACTGTAAAAAAGGGCAATAAATTAGATGAAAATAAATGAATAAAAATGTTATTAAAATAAAATTAGTAGTTTTTAAGTCTATTGAATAAATGATTAATACAAATAACATTTATTTTTAAATAAATAAATACTACATTTGTCAGTATTATTATAGTGACAGCAAAATAATGTAATTTCAGAGATATTTTAAGATTTATAATATTACATTTTCTGGTACATTAAATGGGCAGATGCATTTTAAATTTCAGGATGGTGGTCCATATTTCAGGATCCACTTCTAAAAGTGTGGAAAGCCTGATTTCGAGGATTCACTGCTGTATTTTAAAGTTGTGTGTCAGCGGACTAATGTTTGTGTGTCTCTAAATGAAGGTCTACAGTGTAAATCCACAAACACATCTACTGCTTTATCAATATATGTTGTGCTGCTGCTGTGTGTAAATCACTAAACACACACACACACACACACACACACACACACACACTAAAATCAGACTGAAACAACACAGAAACACACCAAACACTGAAATCAAAGATCTTACCGATTTATTTCTGTTTCTTCTGTTGAATGTGGGATCAGTGTAAGTGATTTCTTCTGCTCGAGTCTCTGTTTCAACAATAATGACAGAAACAAACACTCAGTGAAATGATGTTTGAGAATTATATACATACAGGAAACACTTGCCTTCTCTGTGTGTGTTTGTGTGTTTCCTGCAGATGCAGAAGATCCCGACAGCAGCAACAATCAACAGAGATCCAGCAGCAGCAGCAGAGATCAGCTCTGTCAGAGAGACTGAAAGAGACGCTCATCAGTCCAGATCAATGTGTGCAGAAACACCAGATATACGGTCCCGTACCAGCAGACTCAGGAAGAGTTTCTTTCATGAGGCTGTGACTTTGCTGAACTCTCAGCCCTGAGACACTGTTACCATTTCACATTGTATTTTAGTAGCACTTATTTTTTGCTTTTATCATCAGTTGAACACCTTCCAGTGTTCATATGATTTATTTATATAGTGTATTCATCTAACTGTATTTTTATTTATTTTATTTTTTTTACGTGGAACAATTGCTATTTTATTCTGCATCCTTGCTGGATATTAACTGTATTTCATTGGCTTTGTCTTCGGACTTGGGCTCAATGACAATTAATTGATTTGAATTTAATAGATATCATCAGTGAAGTACCTGCAGCACATGTGTGACAGAGCTGAGTGTTGTTGAGGTGTTGAGTCTGGTTTCTGATGGGATTGTTCAGCACACAGCTGTAGGAATCATCCACACACTCCAGATGGAGAAGAAGATCAGACCGGCTGCTGAGATCAGACACTCTGATGCTGGACAATACACTGTTTCCTTTGAACCAGGAGAGAGTCACATGACTCACATTCACAGCTGAACACACCAATGAACATGATGATGATGATGATGAAGAGTCTCTGCTGATGACAGGAACAGGCAGACGAGCTGAAAACATGACAGAATGAATCAGATTCAGTAGAAATCACTGTGATCTTTTCCAGTTTATTGATAATCAAAAAATTAATTAAACAAGCAGATAAATATTATACAATTTAATTATAATATTTAATTAATAAATCAAACAGGATAGTAATTCTCTCCTCACCATAGACAGTGAGATTGATGGTGTTGATCGTGTCTCTGCTGGTGCTGGAGACTGTATAAAGTCCAGAGTCTGTGGTTCTGCTGTTGATGATGGTCAGAGATCCAGTCTGATGATCCAGTTTCAGTCTGAGTCGGAAACTCTCATCATCAATCTCATAAAACACACTCTTGTTGTTATTTACTCTAGCTATGACAATGTCTCCAAACTTCCACTCGATGTGTTCCTGTGTCTGTATTTGAGTGAAACTAGAGTTCAGAGAGACTGATTCTCCCTCAGTCACTGACTCTGACTTCACTGCATCAGCAACAAACACACCTGAACACAAACACACATAATCACTCAAATTAATTCTTCACTCATTTCAATATACAGTCAATGAAAGGAGCAGCAGCATCAACACAAATATCTGACTATATTAATCTTATATAACTGGAAAATATTAATGAATGATGTAATAATGTGTTTAAATGATCAAATAAACTGAAGTGAGGCTATAAAAATACTCACCAGTCTGACACAAGCACAAACAGATGAAAACAATCATTTTCTGAAATAGTTTGAAACAGAGCTGTGATAATAGTCGTATCCTGACACTCGTGAAAATGTTTCTTAAAGCAAATGAATCTGCGGGTCTGTTGTAAAGCGGTTCAGTGAAACTAAACTCCTCCTTCAGATACTGCCATGCCTTCTCAAAATGAGCTACAGAAAGGAGAGAATGGGAACTATTTCTAATAATATGACTGAAATATTATCAAATTTAGAGACATTTCTGTCCCAAACCTCTGTTTATTTCAGATGATGTGTCCGTCAAGATCCAAAAGAAATGAAAAGACTAATTCTGTTTTTGAGACAGAAAAAGATGTGAAACTTAAAAGAATTACTGAAAAGGTCAGTCTGTGTGGGAGGAGCTACTGGACGAGTTTAACTGCTGGATTTCTCTGAAAATCTTCATTACTCACTGACAGAACAATCGACAAACGCAAGAGTGCAGGACTTGATTATTATAACATTTCTGAAACTGTTAAAAAAGATGTTTGATACATTAATGTTCTTCTGGTTGTTCTCCTGGAGTCTGACTGGTGAGTGTTTTTATGGCTATAGTTCTCTTTATATTATAATTTCTCCACATACATTCTGATTTTTATTCATTTTTCCTCTAATATTGTCAAGTTTTATCAGACTAAACCTTCAGAAATACTTCTGTGGAAAATGAAAAACTCCAAATGTGGTGTTTGTGTTTGTGTTCAGGTGTGTTTGTTGCTGATGCAGTGAAGTCAGAGTCAGTGACTGAGGGAGAATCAGTCTCTCTGAACTCTAGTTTCACTCAAATACACACACAGGAACACATCGAGTGGAAGTTTGGAGACATTGTCATAGCTAGAGTAAATAACAACAAGAGTGTGTTTTATGAGATTGATGATGAGAGTTTCCGAGTCAGACTGAAACTGGATCATCACACTGGATCTCTGACCATCATCAACAGCAGAACCACAGACTCTGGACTTTATACAGTCTCCAGCACCAGCAGAGACACGATCAACACCATCAATCTCACTGTCTATGGTGAGGAGAGAGTTACTTATTTTATATACAGTCCTGGTCATGTTTACATAAACCTTGCAGAAACAAAATGAAAGTTATTTTTGTTTTTTATGTATACTTAAAAAAAAAGGAAAAAAAAAATTTGTGTGCTCAACATCCATTACTTATAAAGAAAAACAGATTAAACTAATATATATATATATATATATATATATATATATATATATATTAGTTTAATCTAAATCTGTACAACATTTTAAGATACAAATTCTAACATAAAAATGTAAACTAAAAATGTATGCATAAAGTAAATGAAAAAAATTTAAGTAACATCAACTAGCATTACAACTTGGTTAAAATTAAGTAAACCTAACTTAAAATTTGACTTATTTGACTTAAAATTTGACCTGCATGATATGCAAATATTATATCCAGCCAATGAGTGAAGCTGGAGCCATTTTGAAGTGATGTGATGAAGACAGCGAGAACTGTGTCAGGTAAACTGTCTATAAAACATTAAGTAAAATATTAGAGCTTGACTTTTTAAACATTCATAAACACTCGTTTGTGTTGCGCTTCTAAACCAGAAGCACAGTACGTTTTCTGAGGCTTGATGTGGTGACGATGGTGAAAGGAGGTAAGCTAAAATTTAGCTTTATATTAGCAAAGTAAAACATTAGATTTTGACATTTTAAACATTCATTAACACACATTTATTTGTTAGATGGGTTTATTCCTAAACTGGAAGCTCAACTGAACTTTTTCTGAAGTGCTTCTGAAGTGGTAAAGATGGTGAAAGAAGGTAAGCTAAAGTATAATAAAATATGAGTGTGTCATTTAACGTCCAGTTGTGTTTATTTCATTTGTAGACATGGGGATTTGTTAATGTCATAGTTTAAAATGTTACGAATTGTTCAGCAAATTTTATGAATACTTTGCAACTAGTTCTATCTATACATCGAGTTTGTACATGTAAGTTTATTGAACATGAATCAAGAAACCGGTTTGCACACAAGCAGGGGAGAGCAGGGATGAAAGTGCCATTTTTCACAAAAATGTATTTTTAAAAGACAGCGACAGCTATATATATTTTTGCTGTGGTCAATAACTCACAAGTGTGGTCTATCAATACCAGGTGGAATTTTGTACAAATGTAGAACGGCTTCAGTATAATTTCACTTTGAACATAAATTGTACATTGTTACTTTCAACCCCGTCAGGTGGGACAAAAGTAACACAACAACACAAGCTAGATTTTTTTGTGCTAGTCTTGTTTTTATTAAATACACCTGACTATGACCTTGTTGATATGTAACTGCAAACATATTTTGTCCTTTATCTTTGCAAAAAATGAAACATCATCATCAAATGTTTCAAAAGTAACCTGACAGTACAAATTTGAATTGTTTAGAATATATTTTTGGGGCAATGTCAATTTATTTTATAAAACATTTAAACAGTTTGAACAATATGAAAATTAAATTAAATTATAATAATGTATATTATCATAATGTAGCAGTAGTCATGTTTCCAATCCAGCTGTTTTTATGCATACATTCAAAATATGCATAAAAACATCTGAATAGAAACACTGCAAATTCATAGGTGGGTGTGGAAAAGCTAAGCTATGGCTAAAAACTAAATGTGACTATCATAAATGTAAACAGATTGAGTGAAGAAATGGTGACATACAGAAATCAGCAACAGATATGTCCAGAAACACGCTCTCATGAACATCTGGCTGAATCAGACCTCTGTCTGTCTTTCTGACCCTCACTCTTGGCATATTCTGCTAGTATAATATGACTTAAACATGTTTTAATAAATGCTGCAACGCAGAGAAAGCAGCACATTAGCAGTGGGACAAAAGAAACTTGTGTTGTCACTGCAGCGGGACATCTGGAATTTAAACCCGATTTACTTTCACACTGAAAAACGAGAAACACAACTTGTAATTAGAAAAAAAGTACTAAAAATTTCCTCAGCAATTTATTTACCGTACTGAAAAACTGTTTTCCGGACCTAACCGCAGGAAACGATGACGAAATCACATGATATTTGGCAGCTCCATCAAGGTTTGTGTGCTGAACGTGCTGTCATAACTTGAAATGCAAATGTAGTCAGAGCTCTGAGAAAATCGCTTTGTTACTTTCATCCCAGTTCTCCCCTATAGTTTATAGATGTGGGCACTTCCATTGAACAGATTGTTGAGTGCTTGCTTACATGCATAGTGTTTGCATGTATTCATAAAGATTGCATTAAATAAAAACTAACCAGGGTTGGGAAGGTTAATTTTAAAATGTATTTCACTACAGATCACAAAATGCTTTAAAAAATAATTTGTAATGTAATTTTTAATAAATAATATAAT
The DNA here is from genome assembly GCA_028476615.1 of Culter alburnus. NCBI lineage: Eukaryota > Metazoa > Chordata > Actinopteri > Cypriniformes > Xenocyprididae > Culter > Culter alburnus. Next base: position 67,778 of record JAOTNS010003724.1, on the reverse strand, counting down.
ATATAATACATAATTTTGTTAGATTACCCAAGTTTTTATAACTTAATAGCCTACTTTAGAATACTTTGGAATACTCATAAATATGTAACACAAAAACAGGGTAATTGCGAGTTTTTGTTTTATTTTTTTCTCAGAATTGCGTGATATAAGAAATTGCGAGATGTAAATTCAGAAATGTGATATAAACTTGCAATATTCAGAAGTCAGAATTCTAAAAAAAAAAAATTTTGAGGAAAAAAGCCAGAATTGTGAGATATAAACTTCAATTGTGAGGAAAAAAGTCAGAATTTCTAAAAGTCAGAGCTTTTTCACGCAATTCTGACTTCATTACTTGTAACTCTGAGATTTAAATCTTCTAATTCTGACTATAAAAATGCAATTGTGCGTTTAAATCACACAATTGTGAGGATAAAAGTCAGAATTGCCTTTTTTCACAATTACATGGGACACAAACAACTATCACAAAACATGAAAACAGTCTTGGATCATCCAGGTAATGACAACACAGTTAAGGGTATATATACCTTTTTGAATGGAGCAATTTTATAAAAATTCAGTCATTTTGTCTTGTGGAATGTATGTAAACATCTGTTATGTGAAATAGCTTATTCAAGATGCAATTTTTATGATCCCTTTGTAGCTTAGGATGATTTTGCAGACTGTCAAAATCGTAGAATCACCAATTGCCTGTCACAGTTTACATTCAGGTTTAAATTAAATAAATGACATTAAAATTCAAAGTAATCACTTTGATCATTTAAAAATACTTTTCGAATGTTACTGTTATTTGATTACAATCCATTTAAAATGTAACTGTAATGAAATACAGTTACTCAAATTTTGTATTTTATATACATAACTGAGTTACATGTATTTAATCCCCAATCCTGGCACTAAGTGGGCCTGTATTCATTATTATTATTATTATTACTAACGCATATGCATTGAGTACATTGAGTTTTCACTTGGCTCCAAAAAGAGTATATAATTAAAGCTGCAAGCACAATTAAAGTGCCCTCGCACCTGGGCTCACTGCCATCCGTTGGCCTCAGGAAAACAGTGAACAGTGGGTGAAATGCATGTAAGCGAGTAAATACAACAGAATTATGGCAAAGTCATTTCAAAGTGCCAGAATTCCTGCTGCCAACAGGTGGCGCTTTGAGCATAACTGAATATTGTCATGTTGATGTCTCAAGGCCAGTACTATTATCGAACATGTGAAGTTTGGAGCAGATCGGACATTGTGTGCCTGAGTTACAACAACTTCCTGTTTTGTGGCGTTAATCACATACATTAGCACTCAGCCAAGCGTTGCATGATTTAACGTGTTTCTAGCATGTTTGGTACTTCATGGCATATTGAAATGTGTTACTAGGAGTGAATTACAGTGTAAAGCATGCCATTTCCTGTTGCCAGCAGGTGGCGCTATGACTAACTAAATATTGGCATATAGATGTCTTTAGGCCAGGACTCTCATCACACATGTGAAGTTTGGAGCAGATTGGACACTGTATGCCTGAGTTACAATAGCTTCCTGTTTCATGGCAAAATATCAGACTTTGTCAGGCCGCCACGGACACGCCCTTCAGTGAAAACTCAAGATCTTTGAAATTTAACCTTGCAAGGGCCTAGAGATTAGAATAACCATATATGATGTTGATCTGATTAAAGCTCTAGGAGGAGTTCGTTAAAGTATAAGGTCTGGAAATGGCAAAAGCTGCAAAAATTTAGCAGGGAAAATTCAAATATCTTACTTTCTGTTGGGTTTTCAGATTTTGCACCCATTGACTTTTTTGTAGGTATTGGGCTGTTACATCTGTCTTTCGAATTTCACACCTGTACATGAAATGTAGCATGAAGGGCGCTTGATTGAAATTTTGTAGGTGGCACTATTGAGCCATTTTGCCAATTCTGAGACCCATATCAGATGTAAATTTTCACCACTTCTGATGCGAGTGCAAAGTTTCATGAGTTTTCAAGCATGTTCAGGCCTTTAAAAATGAGATTCATTTCGGAGAATAAGAATAATTGACTGAGCAATTACAATAGGGTCCTCACACCATCGGTGCTCGGGCCCTAATAAAAACTTAATAAGCTAGCCTTATCATATTTTGTGTTGTTCAATACTGTTATTTTTCTATCCATTCATCTTAGTATGATCAGTTGTGGAGCGAAAATAGCAGAAAATGGTGGTTCCCTTTCAGTCGGTCATGTTCGACGTATGTCAATAGTGACCGACGAATTGGGATATCGCCAGAGAGCCCTATCATCTTCGAGTAAACTAAAAACAAGCCAATGGAATTGGCGTGCGATATTTGCATAATCTGCACCGCCTCCGTCAGGTGGTATAAATAGGAAGCAGATTTAATCTCACTCTGTCTTTCGCTTCGGAGCCAACCTTTGGTGTCCTACTAAAAGAATTAGACTTCAGTAAACTGCAAGCCTTTCTGGAGAAAGTTCTCTTGTGTTGGTGTGACGGCACATGCAGCGGGGTTGCAAGCTTCAAGAGGAGCCTGAGCTATATTAAAGCTCTTAACTGCTGTTTTGACAGCAAACTTGAATTGCCTGTTGCTGTAGCGATTTGGGCCGGTTCCTCTGCTTTGTGATCAGGGAGTGGTGTACCCGATCACTTTGCGACTGATCACTGTGTGCCTCGGCACATGATTAGAGCTATTTTTCCCCTTCTAAAAGAGCTTCACAGATGAACCCTGCATCTTTATCAAGATGCCATTTCATCTGTGCGTTACTGGGTGCGGTCATTCACTGGTCCCTGCTGACGGTCTCAGTCACTGCATCATGTGTCTGGGCGTTCAGCACACTGAAGCTGCTTTTGTGGATAGTTCATGTACTCACTGTGGGAAAAAGACTATCGCAGTGCTGAGATCGAGACTCCCGTTCCTGTGGTTCTCAGGGAGAGGGGGTCCCCTCCCCTATGCCCCATGCTGCCATTTTCTCTGGCCCCGGCCGGAGTGACGGTGCAACGGTGTGTAGGCATGGTGATCTGAGGTTCACAGTCAGGGCTTCCCCGCCGAGCGCCGCTCTGCGGGTCCCTGCCCCCTCTACAGCACTGCAGCCTGTGGTGCTGCCATTGGATCGTGGTGGTCCCTCTATGGAGCGACCATCCGTTTCCTTCAGCGTGCCTGTGGACGATCAAATGTCGATCGTGGCATCGGAAGGTGAGCAACAGTCTCGGCTGCGTTGCCTCCCTCTGGGACAGTAGCGTTGCCCAAGGCCGATCCTGAGTTGATGGCTATGCTTTCCCGGGCTGCTAAAAGGTTGGGCTCATCTGGAATCCTCCACCGTGTTCTGGCCCATCTCGGCTTGATGATTGGTACCTCGGGGCGGCCCGCGCTGGTCTTCAGCCCCCCCGTCCCAATGCTTTTCTTCCCGGAGGTGCATGAGGAGGTGACCATGTCTTGGAGGACACTGTATAGTGTTCGTGCCAGACCTGGTCCCTCCTCAGCCTTCACCACCCTGGATGGCAGAGAGGCTAGGGCAGTGGTTCTCAACCTTTTTTGGTCCAGAGCCCCATATCCATTATTCAGGTCATGCGTGCATATGATACAGAGTTTTTCACGTGCATATGATACACACTTTATGGTGTCTACATAACACGCTCGGTAGTCTTGGGTAGTCTTTTGTATTTGTATTTCAGTCAATCCACTTTCGTCAAATGTATATTTATTACAAATGAAAATGCATACAGTTAGTGTTGGTGGTATGAATCTGTTCTGGGCAAACTCCACACGCCTGTCCATGCAGCCCTGCTTGGACAGAGCGGGGAGAGCAGCAAGTCAAACCCCCCTGGGGTACAGAACAGATCCAGTAAACATACATACATAGTAACAGTCACAATACATTAGTGTTGTAAACAGCTAAATACACAGGGGAGAAAAATAAAATTACTGTATGCAAAGACAGTCATAACAGACAACAGATTAGGTTAAAGTACCCAGATAGGTGGAGTTGGGGATGGAGGAGGGAGTTAAATGCAGCGTGCAGCTAAGCAATAGAGAGAGGCAGAATGAATGGGCATTTAAATGAACCGCTGTGATGGGTGTCACGACTGGATTGGTATGCGTCATGAAACAGCTGACTGTCAGCTGGTGCGAGCTTGACTGACGTGGCCTGCCTGAACAAACACGATGCTTGATTAGTGTTGTGGGGTTTGTGCGTAATACGCCATAAAGTGCGTATCATATGCACGCCAAAACTCATTTTGGCATAGCTATACATTCCACGAGGTTACACACTCGTATTATTGATACGCATTTTCGTGTGACACATAAGCAACATAGAGGCCTAAAGCAGTAGCTGTGAAACTTTTTTTTTAAAGAGCGACCATTTTTTTATTTTCTTTCTTTTAAATTGACGTGACCAAACCAAGTCAAGGCAAGCATAATAATACTAAAATATATAATGTACATATACAGAACAAGAATGAAAACTTAAAGTTAGCTATAAGCCAAAACTTATTCATTTGAAGCGAAACTGAAAGTAAAACGTGTTCTAACACAGCCTACCTCTCTCATTCGGCACAAATTCAAGTGTTTCCATATTAGCAATGTATTTGGATGCTGAACTATTATTTATTATGAAAACTTTGTACTTAACTCCCATTTCAATATCAACGAAAAAAATCATCCTCTTCACATAAGCAAAAATGTACTTGGCAGGACCAGTTTCACGCTGAATGGCACATATAGGATACTACAAAGTATTTAAAATGAGCAGTGTAACTTTTTTATATGTTTGGATGACTGTATTATATTTTGATAATGAACAGGCTGCGATGTTAAGTTTGCAATGCTGGAATATGCTGTGTGCATTGCGCCGGCGCGATCACTTCAGCTGTTTCCTTATACCAGCAGAAACAATTTTAAACAGGATGAGCTTTTTGTCATCTCGGTTTCCTTTCCGTGAACTTTTGTTATTTTAATTTTATTTTTAATATAGGCTACAAACTGTCACAAACTATCCTCCTGTCAACCCCTTTTTTAAGTCTCATGACACAGGGTTTGAAAACCTGTGATATAAAAAATACATATAAACATAAATGTTCTATATAAACTATATATACAAACTTCGATGATAATGTTTTCTGAAACTTAAGCGTGCCAGTTGCATACTTCACGTTATATCTTGAAGGAAACTTGTCATGATGGAGACTTCAGAGAGAGCTAGCCTATCTGTGTTGTTAGACATTGTTTAATTAAAATGCTGTGAGGAGACGCAGAAGAACTGATAAAATACGGATGATTAAACGCTTATGCCCATACACTGGCAGCCTCCACATGAACGCGCTCATGCACAAAATGACTACGAGTTTAAACATCTGAATTGTCGAGGGCTGTGTTTGTTAGACTTTGTTGGATCTAATGCATAATGCCATGGTGTTTTACGCACAAATGGTCACAACACACCATGAGTTTCCATCACCTTAACGCGCATTTGAACTATAACGCAAAACTCAAGATACTCTGCTTCTGTGTAGCCTATTGAATTTCTTTGATAATTTTAACATTATTTAATTAAATTCATTCGTCACCTGAGTGAATGGAAACATGATTTATTGAAAATATAAGTGGTTCTTAGGTCAATACATTTTTAATGGCTTATGAACTTTCCATTCTTCTGCTCCGATTCTAGCCACCACCAGATTGTTGTCAGCGTGAAACACATTTTTGTGCACGTGAACGCTGGATTCTAGTCAGAGCCTGCGCTGTTCTATGACTAAAATAAAAAAAACTGGCAGATGTTAGAATGTTGTAGGCAATTCCTTTGCAAGTAATTACAAGTTTAATCTTGTCTTGCCGCCTGGATCTTTGGTGTAAACTCATGACCGCCCCCATAGAATACCTGAACACCCCCCTTTCAAAAATCTTGCTTCCAACATATGACATATGGCATCCGCAGCCGCAGTCATGCCGCCCAGATTGCTTCATATGAGGCCACTTCAACACTGGCTCCACGGCTGGGTCCCAAGAAGGGTTTGGCAGCGTGGCATGTTCCTTGTCCCTGTGATACCGAACTGCCGTCGCACTCTCACCAAGTGGTCAGACCCTTCGTTCCTGCAGGCTTGAGTTCCCTTGAACAAGTATCCAGGCATGCTGTGGTCCACAGAGATGCCTCTGCCACAGGGTGGGTTGCCACGTACAACAGGCATGCAGTGTCAGGCCTGTGGACGGGGCCTCAACTGCAGTGGCATATCAATTGCCTCGAGTTGCTAGCAGTACATCTTGCACTGAGCCATTCATGCCATTCATGTCCCAGGTGTGCTCAACCGTGCAGCCGACGAGCTCTCATGGCAGCTTCCGCTTCCGGGCGAATGGAGACTCCATCCCCAGGTGGTCCAGCTGATCTGGCAGGACTTCGGCATGGCACAGATGGATCTGTTTGCCTCCCCGGACACTGCTCACTGCCAGTTGTTCTATTCCCTGACTGGCGGCGCGCTCGGCATGGATGCTCTGGCACACAGCTGGCCCCCGGGCCTACGCAAATATGCATTTCCCCCAGTGAGCCTTCTCACACAGCTCCTGTGCAAAGTCAGGGAGGACGAGGAGCAGGTCTTGCTAATGGCTCCATATTGGCCCACTTGGACCTGGTTTTCTGATCTAACGCTCCTCACGACAGCACCTCCTTGGCCCATTCCTCTGAGGAAGGACCTTCTGACTCAGAGACGGGGCACCCTCTGGCACCTGCATCTGGACCTGTGGAAACTCTTACTGTGGGAATAATTACTGTTCGAATAGGGCTATACAAAATGTTCATTGTTCTATGGTACAGTATTTGTTTGATTTCCACCACCTTCAAAGTTGAGCTTCAATCTAGGGATGCTAACGTTTAATAAATGATTGATCCATTAGTAATTTAATCGCTAAAACTTGTCAATGATTAATTAAGCAAGGTCATCGTTAGGGTGAGTGGTTATAAATGCGCCATAAACGTGCAGTAGACGCAAGGAATAATGAAGCATCACACAGTAGATTGGGATCATTTTTCTTCAAATGAAGGTAAATGAGGCTGTAGTGTTTATGGGGCATAAACATATAGATGGCAGGAAGACTGTCAAATAGTAAAAATACACTCCAAATTTTCCGTGATATGCATATTTGTGATGAAAAGAACACTTATAATAGTAAAACAACCTATTTGCAAATTAGCATAAATGACATTGATTCATTTTTCAATCCTACTTGCCTGGTGTTTTCTTGTTATTTCAAAACATTGTATCTCATTTTGTATTATATAAATGTTTTACAGTGGGAAAAATATAATACAACCTGGAACTACAAAGTAATGTTGTAAGTAAATACGCATTTGCTATTTTTAGGATAGTCATGGTGACCTTGAGGAACTGGAACAGCACACACACTGATCACGAAGGTGGATTCATGGATGATGGAAACTTTCTTTTTGTCAAATTGTCACATTTTTTCACAGAAGTACTACAGTCATGATTTTTTGGTTTCAGACTAAGTTGTTGTTGTTTTCCAGAGTAGCAATCTCTGTCAAAAAACTTTAAACAAATGCTTTATTTCTGTACTAATTGTGTGAAAATCTTTTGTTGAAATGTTGTCCAAAAATGAAATAAATTGCTTTGTTTTGTGCTAATTATATTTTTTGTGCTTATTCTAAAGACATTTAATGTTCTGGAACAGTACAGTAAGTTTTAAATTAAAAAAAGTTGTTTCAACACAACTTGCTATTACTTTTTAGTTTGAACTGGGCTGCATTCAGCCCTGACAAAACGTTGCAAAACGTTTTTTTTAAATGGTAACGGTGGTGCGTTGAACACCCTGTTCTGATGACACCAAAGTTGACAATATGGCAGCTGAGAAGGCCATTCTTTGTGTTCTTTTTGAAGAGTTTTCGTAGCCTGATGAAGTCAGTATAAATGCGTGTTTAATATTGTAAAATACGCTCAATGTTACAGTCACTGCCCTTGCCATCCAGAGTAAAAGAGAACATCCCAATCGATTGAAGGGATTTGTGGAAACTTTGGTTCCTAATTATTGTGATCCAACATTTGCCTTTATGTTTATGAAAGCTTATTTAAAGGTGCCCTAGAACCCTATTTCACAAGATGTAATATAAGTCTAAGGTGTCCCCTGAATGTGTCTGTAAAGTTTCAGCTCAAAATACCCCATAGATTTTTTTTATTTTTAAATTTTTTAGCTGCCTATTTTGGGGCATCATTATAAATGTGCAGATTCTGTGCATGTCCCCTTTAAATGCTCGTGCTCCCCGCCCCCGAGCTCGCAACTCTATAATACACTGCATAAACAAAGTTCACACAGCTAATATAACCCTCAAAACTGATCTTTACAAAGTGTTCGTCATGCAGCATGTCAGATCATGTAAGTATAGTATTTATTTGGATGTTTACATTTGATTCTGAATGAGTTTGATAGTAACCTATGTGTGGCTAACGGGCTAAAGCTAACATTACACACTGTTGGAGAGATTTATAAAGCATGAAGTTGTGTTTATGAATTTTATACAGACTGCAAGTGTTTAATAATGAAAATAGCGACGGCTCTTGTCTCCATGAATACAGTAAGAAACGATGGTAACTTTAACCACATTCAACAGTACATTAGCAACATGCTAACGAAACATTTAGAAAGACAATTTACAAATATCACTAAAAATATCATGATAATCATGGATCATGTCAGTTATTATTGCTCCATCTGCCATTTTTCGCTATTGTCCTTGCTTGCTTACCTGCATAAAGTCTGTTGATTCGCTGTCTCTTTGACATTAATACTAATGCCTTGAACATGGGCTGGTATATGCAAATATTGGGGTCGTATATATTAATGATCCCAACTGTTGCGTCACAGTCTGTGTTATGTTGAGATTCGCCTGTTCTTCGGAGGTCTTTTAAACAAATCAAATTTACATAAGAAGGAGGAAACAATGGTGTTTGAGACTCACTGTATGTCATTTCCATGTACAGAACTCTAATTATTCAACTATGCCGAGGTAAATTCAGTTTTCAATTCTAGGGCACCTTTAAGTATCACTCCACAATACAATAGCAATATATAAGTATAGTATTTTTATGTTACATAAATCAGTGTCTAGCACACCTTCCTAAGGAAAGAATATGGAGCAGAAGACATTGCAATTACTAAATGATATTTAGACAGACTTAAAGAAGTTCCAGATCTGTACTTGTGCTCTTATTATTTAAGTTATTTTGCCATTAATGTAAATAAAACATGTGCAAACAATATACTTGCTCTTGTGAATTTATTTTGATATTAATTACATTTACGAGCTGTTTCTTTAATACCGCATGGTTTATATGCATGTTGATGCTGATTGGCCTGACATTTTTGACACACCCACCAAACAAGAGAAAATGTATCTCAAACCCCGTTGCACACCGTTTCCAGGAAACATGTCGTTCAACCCGGAAACCATAGCAAAGCATTGCACACCAGTTTGAGCTTGAACGTGCCCCTGGTGTTTTTAAGTAAAAAATTTTGAGTAAACAAATATATTTAAAGTACCCATAACAGGTTTTCTTGTTAGTTTTACATAAAATTGGTTCAAGTTGGATTTACTTAAAAGGTTTGGTGCAAAAATGGTGCATACATATTTTAAGTAAATCCAACACATCTTTTTTTTTTTTTTTTGCAGTAATAACAGTACCATTTATACTGTAATGAATCGGGACTCATGGTAAGATCCAGTTGCAAGCTTTTATTAGATGAGAGCATGGTCGTACAGGCAGGGTCAAACAGGAGCAAACAGGAACAGCAGGGGACAGGCAGAATCGTGGTCAGGGTACAGGCAGTAGATCGAGGCAGGCAGATATCATTCACAGTCCAGGAAACAATACACAGTCCAAAGGTATGCAGCAGAGAATCATAAACGGGTAACCAGAAAGGATCGGAAACAGACAGGCAGACAAGATATAAATGCTGGGAATTGTAACAGAATTAACAAGACTTCGCAATCAGGTGGTGTGTGCATGAGTCATTTATAGTCCAGGTAGTGTGCTAAGCTGTATGTGGCAACAGGTGATTGGTGTAGAGTGAACATGTGACTGGCAGGGAGGATTGTGGGAAATGTAGTCCGGGAACTGACAGGAACAGACAGTGATCATGACATATACTGTACATTTTTTAACAATGTCATTTTTTTGTTTAAATTTAGCTATTATTATTTTCTCTTACGGATTATGTCTATGTAAACTATCTTATTCAAGACAGTATAAATAAAAAAATAGCATGGAATTTTTTTTGTTTATAAAAAAATATATATTTTGAGTATAATAAACAACATTTGAAGACTTAAAATGCAAAAGCCTCTAAGTGCCATCTGAAATTTTCTCATTAAATCAGGCTGATCATTTTTATCAGGCTCCTGTGTTTAGGTCCATTATTTCACTTCAATCGAAATGCAATCAAAAGGATGGCACTTAAATATGGTTTCTTTAAAGGATTAGTCCACTTTTAAATAAACTTTTCCTGATAATTTCCTCACCCCCATGTCATCCAAGATGTTCATGTCTTTCTTTCTTCTGTTGAAAAGAAATTAAAGTTTTTGATGAAAACATTCCAGGATTATTCTCCTTATAGTGGACTTCAATGGAGCCCAAACGGTTGAAGGTCAAAATTACAGTTTCAGTGCAGCTTTAAAGAGCTTTAAACGATACCAGACGAGGAATAAGGGTCTTGTCTAGAGAAACCATCACTAATTTTCTAAAAAAAATACAACTGTTTATACAACTGTTTTTCAATTTATTCTCCAATATTTTCCAGCTCGTCTGCCTGTTCCTGTCATCAGCAGAGACTCTTCACAATGTTCATCATCATCATCATCATGTTCATTGGTGTGTTCAGCTGTGAATGTGAGTCATGTGACTCTCTTCTGGTTCAAAGGAAACAGTTTATTGTCCAGCATCAGTGCGTCTGATCTCAGCATCAGTCTCTCTCTTCCTCTGGAGGTGGAATATCAGGATAGAAACACCTACAGCTGTGTGATCAACAATCCCATCAGCCACCAGACCAGACATCTCAACATCACTCAACTCTGTCACACATGTGCAGGTATGACAGCAGCACTTTATATTTTTGTCAAAAACTAAACAATATTTCTATTTATCATTGTTCATTTCTTCTTTCACAAGTCCACTGTTGTGGCTTTACTGAAGCTGTGATCCGATTGGCTCTCTCTGCTCTGGTGGGCGTGGCTACTGTGGCTGTTCTGGTTTATGACATCAGATCCAGAAGTCTTCAACAGAAGAAGAGCGTCCAGAAATATCCATCAAACTCTGATTAATCAGATATTAGGAAGGTAGAGATGATCCGGAATGACTGGAGATTAAAATATATTACAAGAAATCTTTTGAGTAAATAGCATTCATGAATAGATAGATAGATAGATAGATAGATAGATAGACAGACAGAACAGATAGATAGATAGATAGATAGATAGACAGACAGATAGATAGATTGATGTTTGAATGATCTTAAGAAAAGGAGGATGTCTTGAAAATACATATAGGCCTACTGTGAAAATTCTCAAAATTTTAAGTTCAGTCACTAGTAGGCGCTACAGCAGGGTCAGTCGGAGAGACTCATTGTCTGAGAGAGTCACGTTGGTCCATCAGAATTCAATCGTCTCCTCAGTCTTAATTTTTTGGGCAGAACAACACAAGCACAGATGATGGTTTAGACCCTGTAGCACTCATTATATTTCATAGTTCTATCATCTTCAAAAATGTTTTTTTTTTTTTTTTTTTTTTTTTTTTTAAGCAAATTTAAATGTAATTGTTCAGTATTAAAAACTAAATTTCCCTTGCACTGCTCAGTTTCTGCTCTGGTTTTCACATTTCACCTCTCACACATTCACATGCATAAAAGCAGAAGTAACTGCAGATTTTGACACTTTCAGCTCCTGAGAGTTTTGGTGTCATGAAATAATGCTTATCAATGTTTATTTTATCAGAAGAGCATTGAACTATAGTGTAAATCATTAAAGTGTCTCTAAACAAGGGGTCTCCAAACTTGTTGCTCAAATTCAGCTGGTCCAAACTGGTACCAGCTAATCAAGTATTTCAGACACACTGGAAACTTCTAGGCAAGTGCAGGGACGGACTGGGACTAAAAAACGGCCCTGGACTTTGACTAGGCCCGGCCCAAAGCAATCGGCGTGCGGAAACTCGACAACAACAACAATAACGCCTGGCATGAGTGTCACAAGACTTTAATTGTGGCTCATGATACTATACCATCCAAATTATAGCAATAGCACTGATGTTGACTAGATGTTGTGTTAAAAGCATATTAGATTAACTTGAATACTCATATAGCAGGGGTCTCAAACTCAAATTGTCGGGGGGCAGTTTCTGTCATTGACACCTCATAGGAGGGCCATATTATCCTTCAAGCGCAAGAAAGCGCAACATTTCAGAAAATTTACTTTCTTTTCCATTATTTCTCATTTACTTTAAATTTCATTAGGCCTACTAAAATATTTTTATACCTATACTATAAATATCTTATTTACCATACTAAATGTAAACAGCAGTGTCTCTCTCATTGTTACAGAGTGTAATATCATTATATAATACTATTACTAATATAAAACTACTAATATACTAATATAATACTATTAATTGAAATAGTCTGGTGCGACTTCTCACATCCAACAAGATACATGGAATAAAATAATCAGTAATTTAGGAACAAAACCAGCAACACTTGTGGTGTGGAGGGGTCAGAAATAAACAAAAAAACTGGAGCTATATATCAACTTTATTTTGCCAAAAAAATAAAAATCTCTCATTGTTACATACATTATTAGTTTTTAACATCTAGTGGAAGTATTTTCCCTTACTTTATGTTAGCTTAAATAACATTAAAATCTTGCACTGAACAACACTGTACTGAACAAATACAATCCCTGAATACATTTGTACACTCCTCTGTTTCTTGACAGACACCTGCAGCGCTTCTGCTCACACAGCTGGGCCACATTTGTCCAAGATGCCGTTTGAGCATCGGTAACGTTTAATGGCTGCATCGGATGCGTTTCGGTGGTTTAAATCGACGCTCGTGACTTAAAGTCGAGTGCTTTTACTGTAATTTAGGTAAGCGCGCTCGTAATAGAAGCGATTCGAGAGCGCGGCTCATGGTTGCATAGCAACGACAGACGCCACTGGAGCGAAAGCGCTTTGGAAAGGAGAATGCGGCGCGGCCGCTTATGTGACGCGATATGTGAATGATCCTTAGAACGGCGACTTTTTCTTTGCATATCAGACAGGTAGCAACTAGAGAATAATAATAATAATAATAATTTAACGGGCCGGGCCGAGTAGAGGGGGTGGGCGGGCCGTAAATGGCCCGCGGGCCGGCAGTTTGAGACCACTGATCTAACGTCTTTGCTGCTTACTTGGCGGCCACGGCCAGTGCAGCTGGCATCCAACTTAAAGGTGCATTGCTGCCACCTACAGTACTGGAGTGTGAAACAGATTAATGGGGGGAAAAAACAGAAGATGACTGCGTGCGTGGCGGGTGGTGGGCCGGCCCGCCGGCCGTCCTGGAGTACCAGCCGTTCTGTGATTCTCCAGATCACACAGATGGCCAGTCCGCCCCTGGGCAAGTGTTTGAGTGGAACTAAACTCTGCAGTTTATTGTTTGAGGGATTCAGAGTAACACTGACTGAACCAAACAATGATTTTAACAGCTGAAGGACATTGAGTGGAAAATAAGCTGAAGAACAGAGTCAACAGACTGATGTTTACTTAAGCTATCTTTGCAACTCTGAGAGTGAATGTGATCAGTTAATTTTTTTCAGTTAATTTTTTAAACATTAGCACATCTGTCTGTTCTATTGTAATCGTTAAAATTTCCAAGGATCAGCATTCTCTCCTAAAAGTGATCGGGCAGGGATCAAAAAATAACAAGTCGCAGGCTCAAGTGTCTTCTGTCATTGAAATCCTTGACTCAAGACGGATTCATACTTGATCATCCTGGCTAAATTTCATGCTTCATGCCTTCTTCATGTTCTTCAGGTGCTTAAGGGATTGTTTATCACACAATTTCATGCAAAATTCATACCAAATCATTTCTTCTTCAGATGTTTATTGTTAACTTCAAAGACTTAACTTTTTTATGTTATCTCAATGAATGTCATATAGAAGATTTTATTTTCTGAATAAAATTGTCTGTTAAAACAGTTGTCAGTAAATACAGAATGTGAATGTGACCAGACAAAAAGATTATTTTGAAATATAGTACATAATGAAATAGAAAGGAAATTATTTATATTATTGTTTGTGTATTTATTTATTTTGTATTTACTACAATATATAGAGCAAAAGAAGCAATGCACTACAAAACGGGAGTAAAGGTATAAGTCTCAAAGCAATAAAATATGAAGATTTTGAAATAAATGACTGCATATAAACATTTTACACTTTAAAATATCACAGTGAGAGAGATGTGAAAGAACATGTTCACTGAGCAGGTGAAGCTCAATCAGGTTCAATCAGGCTCCAGCAGAGAAATACAAAACTGTCTGAACACATTACTATAACAGAACAATCTACAAACATACACAAAACAAAAGCACTGCTCAGAAGCCCTGGAATAAAACCATTCATTTCCCTTTTTTGAATGATGTCCCCACAATTGTGTGAGGGTTCGATTTTCAGGTTAAAGAATAGGGGTTAACTTCTGAATATTGTAAACTAGATCACATCACTTGTGCCTGATTCCTGTGACATAAAATACACATATATTGTTATATTCACACATAATAATATATAACCTCTCTACTATATTAATCCACCTCCTTTCCCATTGTTGGATCTTTGGGTTTTAGAAAGCTGGCAGCCCTTAAACAGAAGCACATTTTTATCAGTGTCGCATAACGACTCCTGTGTACACCACATCCTCCTTTTCTTGAGCTCTCTGTAAGAAAACACACCACAGATGTAGTTATCAAGAACATTACTGAACATTTATCATTTATTTTAACTTATACACACAAATACACATCTAGATCAGATCAGACTTTTAGCTCAAATAATACACACACATACACAGAATTAAAGTTCATACCGATTTCTGTGCTTTTCGTTTGTAGAACATGGGATCAGCGTATGTGATTTCTTCACCGCTCTGAACTGCTTCAACAAAAATGACAAAGAATTATTGTTGCTTTTTCTGCAGCACTGATTTTCATTATTTTAACATTACAATACAGGGCTGTGGGATGCTTGATTCTGATTGGTTGAAGTGTAAGGTATGAACCATGGTTTTAATAATAGATAAAACCAAAAAAAAAAAAAAAAAAACATGAATCATGTAGTTAAATGATGGAAGTAACCACAAATTAACCTTTTTTTTTTTTTTGGTTATACAAATGTGCAAAAAAAAAAAAAAAAAAAAAATCAGCAACAAAAAACATGTTTTTACTATGATAAGGGTGTATAATAAACCAATTAGTCTGCACATCAATGGCTCCATTACTAGCTCTAAAATAACATGTTTGAATTGTAACGGAGGCTTATAATGAGATGCATAAGAAATTAGGCTTACACACAAGAGCATTGAAGGCATAGTTTGTCAAAAAATAAATAAATAAATTATTATTTTGTTCACCCTCAAGTTGTTCCTTGTATGAATTTCCTTCTTCTGATGAACACAGTAGAAGAGATTTTAAAGATTGTGGGTAACCAAAAATTCATTGATTTCTACAGTATTTTCCCCCATACTATGGAAGTCAACAGCTACCGCCAACTGTTGGGTTTCCCACATTTTTCAAAATATCTTCTTTTGTGTTCAGCAGAAGACATTCATATGATCTCCTACAGTCATGACTTCTAGCAGGGAAACTTACTGTGCCTTTAAAAACTTAGAGATACTTACAGATTAACTTAAAGATATGTCAGCAGTAGGGAATACTTGCCCTCTTGGTGTGTTTTCCTGCAGATCCGGAAGATCCCGACTACAGCTACAATCAACAGAGATCCAGCAGCAGCAGCAGAGATCAGTCCAATGATCAACGAGGATACGCCTTGATACAGAGTAGACACAATGAAGGGTTAAAGCAAATAAACCTGTCAATCTAACCTTCAGCAAACACTATATCTGAACTATATAACTTCAGAGATCAGTTCAGCAAATGAACAAATATATCAGCGCTGTCGTACATGTGTGACAGAGTTGAGTGATGTTGAGATGTCTGGTCTGATGGCTGATGGGATTGTTGATCACACAGCTGTAGGTGTTTTTATCCTGATATTCCACCTCCAGAGGAAGAGAGAGACTGATGCTGAGATCAGACACACTGATGCTGGACAATGAACTGTTTCCTTTGAACCAGGAGAGAGTCACATGACTCACATTCACAGCTGAACACACCAATGAACATGATGAAGATGAACATTGTGAAGAGTCTCTGCTGATGACAGGAACAGGCAGACGAGCTGGAAAATGTGAGAAAATAACAGTGGCACTGAAAAGCTGATTATGTGGTAACACTTTACTGTATCGTACTTACTGCATAACTAATAAGGAATTACTGGAGAATTAATCGGTAGTTCTTCATTAACACTCAAGTAACTACTATTAACTATTAAGGAATATTTGTTAACTAATCAGTATGTCATAGCGTTTTTTAATTGTGTTAAGTAACTATTAGTTAAATCAGTAACTAATCAATTCAGTCATGCCTCCTGAAGAACTACGATTAAGTAACTACTAATTCAGCTTCAGGAGGAATAACTATTAAGGAACTATTAATGAACTGTGAAACTCAGTATCAGGTTATGGCCCTTTCTTCTTTACTACTAATGTTAGTTGATTTACTTAGATTTATGCCTACTGTACTGATATATATATATATATATATATATATATATATATATAGGCTATGCTCTGCAAATATTGTTAAACATTCGTTCATTTGCGCCACTGTATGTTTCTGTCGGTGGGTGCTATAATGTTGCACGTCTTGCATCACATGCAGGTCAAAGTTTGAGCGCACACATGTAATATCTGTGAGTTTTGTAATATCTCCCGTTTTGCAAGAGAAAAGGGACTGGGATTCCAACTGTCAGCGGAGAGGTACATCGCTCTCGCATTATAACAATGCGCTGGCGACACTTAAACTAAACAATGTAGATACCACATTAATGAACTGTAGAATTAGAAGAAAGTTGTTTATTCATTTATGTTTTTTAAACGAATGGTGAATTCTTCGAGTTTTTCCTCGTGCTCGACCATTTCCGTGGATGGCGCTTGAGAGTGTTAATTTTTTTATTCAAGTGTTGTCTGCAACCAGAAAATCAGGATGGATCCGTGATCTGCCAATACCTCAGGTATGTTTATGGCCTTATATATATTTTGTGTCTGTTTTTACTCAAGATATTTCACATTACTATTATAAAGTGATGCCAAATGAGTTCTGTATATTTAAGGCAATGATAATTACCACAGCATGCTCAAAGAATTACTTCAAACCCACTGATAATTAATAAGGAATTACCTCAACATTCTCAAGGAATTACTAAGAACCTGGAACAGTATTCTAAAGTGAAAACAATGGGAACCCATTGATAATTAATGAAGAATTACCACATCATTCTCAAGGAATTACTAAGAACCTGGAACAGTATTCTAAAGTGAAAACAATGGACCCCATTGATAATTAAAGAATTACCACATCATTCTCAAGGAATTACTAAGAACCTGGAACCAATGGGAACCCAGATAATTAATGAAGAATTACCACATCATTCTCAAGGAATTACTAAGAACCTGGAACAGTATTCTAAAGTGAAAACAATGGGAACCCATTGATAATTAATGAAGAATTACCACATCATTCTCAAGGAACTACTAAGAACCTGGAACAGTATTCTAAAGTGAAAACATTGGGAACCCATTGAATATGAAGAATTACCACATCATCTCAGGAACTACTAAGAACCTGGAACAGTATCTAAGTGAAAACAATGGGAACCCATTGATAATTAATGAAGAAATACCACATCATTCTCAAGGAACTACTAGAACCTGGAACAGTATTCTAAAGTGAAACCAATGGGAACCCATTGATAATTAATGAAGAATTACCACATCATTCTCAAGGAATTACTAAGAACCTGGAACAGTATTCTAAAGTGAAAATATCCTTGTGCATAAGTAATAAAGCCTAAAGTAGTACTAACATAAAAAAATGTAATTTTACTTTAAAAGATGACACATTTTAAGAACATTTACATTTATTGCAGTGTTAATAACATTTCAAAAAAAAAAATTCTATTTCCATACAACAAAACAATGAAAAAAGTGAACACTAAAACAAGAAAACAATACCAAAATTTTACATCAGATTACTAGGAACTTACCAAATATAACAACAGAAGACAGCAAATATGTGTATGCCTAAACTTCAACTTTCAGCCAATGGTTCTCTAATACATCTAATTCATGTTATTTTTTTTCTGGCAAAGGTCAATAAGCAAAAACCGATCGTTTCGTGTCTTAGGACATCAATGTGTCGTACCACAAGTGTGGGGTGGATCGAAAAACGGTTGTGGATACGGCAGCGATAGCAGAGCTGGAGTATTGTGATGCTGAAGCCTACAAGACATTGCGTGAAAAGTTCCACAGAGGCCAGAAACTGTCAGAGTTTGCCAAACAGTGCAAAGAAATGTGCACAATGGAGCCACTTCGAAGCATCATCGAGGGAAAAAAGAAGAATGGCATGCTTATTGACCTTTGCCAGAAAAAAAATAACATGAATTAGATGTATTAGAGAACCATTGGCTGAAAGTTGAAGTTTAGGCATACATATATTTGCTGTCTTCTGTTGTTATATTTGATAAGTTCCTTGTAATCTGATGTAAAATTTTGGTATTGTTTTCTTGTTTTAGTGTTCACTTTTTTCATTGTTTTGTTGTATGGAAATAGAATTTTTTTTTTGAAAATGTTATTAACACTGCAATAAATGTAAATGTTCTTAAAATGTGTCATCTTTTAAAGTAAAATTACATTTTTTATGTTAGTACTACTTTAGGCTTTATTACTTATGCACAAGGATATTTTCACTTTAGAATACTGTTCCAGGTTCTTAGTAGTTCCTTGAGAATGATGTGGTAATTCTTCATTAATTATCAATGGGTTCCCATTGTTTTCACTTTAGAATACTGTTCCAGGTTCTTAGTAGTTTTGATGGTAATTCTTCATTAATTATCAATGGGTTCCCATTGTTTTCACTTTAGAATACTGTTCCAGGTTCTTAGTATTCCTTGAGAATGTTGAGGTAATTCCTATCATGGGTTTGGAGCTTTGAGCATGATGTGGTAATATCTTGCCTTAAATATCTCTTGGCATCACCTTTTCACTTAGAATACTGTTCCAGGTTCTAGTAGTTCCTTGAGAATGATGTGGATGGGTTCCCATTGTTTTCACTTTAGAATACTTCCAGGTTCTTAGTATTATGATGGTAATTCATTAATTATCAAGGGTTCCCATTGTTTTCACTTTAGAATACTGTTCCAGGTTCTTAGTTCCTGGATCAATGGGTTCCCATTGTTTCACTTTAGAATACTGTTCCAGGTTCTTAGTAATCCTGAGAATGATGTGGTAATTCTTCATATTATCAATGGGTTCCCATTGTTTTCACTTTAGAATACTGTTCCAGGTTCTCCTTGAGAATGATGTGGATATATGGGTTCCCATTCACTTTAGGTCCAGGTTCTTAGTAATTCCTTGAGAATGTGAGGTAATTCCTTATTATTATCAGTGGGTTTGGAGTAATTCTTTGAGCATGATGTGGTTATCATTGCCTTAAATATACAGAACTCATTTGGCATCACTTTATAATAGTAATGTGAAATATCTTGAGTAAAAACAGACACAAATATATTAAGGCCATAACATACCTGAGGTATTGGCAGGTCACGGATCCATCCTGATTTTCTGGTTGCAGACAACACTTGAATAAAAAAATTAACACTCTCAAGCGCCATCCACGGAAATGGTCGAGCACGAGGAAAAACTCGAAGAATTCACCATTCGTTTAAAAAACATAAATGAATAAACAACTTTCTTCTAATTCTACAGTTCATTAATGTGGTATCTACAGTGTTTAGTTTAAGTGTCGCCAGCGCATTGTTATAATGCGAGAGCGATGTACCTCTCCGCTGACAGTTGGAATCCCAGTCCCTTTTCTCTTGCAAAACGGGAGATATTACAAAACTCACAGATATTACATGTGTGCGCTCAAACTTTGACCTGCATGTGATGCAAGACGTGCAACATTATAGCACCCACCGACAGAAACATACAGTGGCGCAAATGAACGAATGTTTAACAATATTTGCAGAGCATAGCCTATATATATATATATATATATATATATATATATATATATATATATATCAGTACAGTAGGCATAAATCTAAGTAAATCAACTAACATTAGTAGTAAAGAAGAAAGGGCCATAACCTGATACTGAGTTTCACAGTTCATTAATAGTTCCTTAATAGTTATTCCTCCTGAAGCTGAATTAGTAGTTACTTAATCGTAGTTCTTCAGGAGGCATGACTGAATTGATTAGTTACTGATTAACTAATAGTTACTTAACACAATTAAAAAACGCTATGACATACTGATTAGTTAACAAATATTCCTTAATAGTTAATAGTAGTTACTTGAGTGTTAATGAAGAACTACCGATTAATTCTCCAGTAATTCCTTATTAGTTATGCAGTAAGTACGATACAGTAAAGTGTTACCGATTATGTTAAATATTTGAGAATATTTTTATTATGCCTCATTTACAATCAAGCTGTAATTAAATTTGCAGGACTATTGAATAAAAGTTATTCAGCAGCATATAATGAATAAATGCTATAGCCTTAACAAGTCAGCAATGTTACTTCAGGTCTAAAATTATTATTAATATGCTTATTTTCTTAAAGTCTATAGCCAAAACTGAACAAACACCCGAATCCTCAAACAGGATAGTAATTCTCTCCTCACCATAGACAGTGAGATTGATGGTGTTGATCGTGTCTCTGCTGGTGCTGGAGACTGTATAAAGTCCAGAGTCTGTGGTTCTGCTGTTGATGATGGTCAGAGATCCAGTCTGATGATCCAGTTTCAGTCTGAGTCGGAAACTCTCATCATCAATCTCATAAAACACACTCTTGTTGTTATTTACTCTAGCTATGACAATGTCTCCAAACTTCCACTCGATGTGTTCCTGTGTCTGTATTTGAGTGAAACTAGAGTTCAGAGAGACTGATTCTCCCTCAGTCACTGACTCTGACTTCACTGCATCAGCAACAAACACACCTGAACACAAACACACATACTCTGAGAGTCACCGGATTTGAGTTTTTCTCACTTCAAAACAATCATTAGATAAGAAAAAATAATAATAACATCATGAACAAATGTCTATTAAAACATGAAAATGAAAGATGAATAATAACAGAATGTTTTTTTTTTTTTTGTGGGCAAATAATAATAAACACAGAAATTAAGCCATAAAATACTCACCAGTCAGACTCCATAAACACAAACAGATGAACATGTCAAATATGTTGTTGTGTCTAGATCAGAAAAGGAAATCCCAGCAGAAATGGTCTAATAAAGGCTGAAAGTGTCAGTAGATCAGGAGAGGACAGTGCTGTGGGTCTGTAGTGAAGCTCAGAGTGAATAATGAGCACTTCCCTTTAGAGGCTCTGTGGCTTCTCACTTATATGGGTTTCATCTAGGCTAACTACTTTTACAAAGTAACCCCGTGTCTACAGTGCTGCAACAGCTTGAGACTGTCTACGCTGGACATGACAAAGTGACTGACCATCGCAAATTCATTTGTCCTTCATGTCTGTTAGTAGGGCGAGTGTTTAGAGCACGCTGAAGAAGAACAGTGTCCAGTGTGTTCAGTAACACGGGTTATAATGGCTTCTGAAGTCTTTAACGGTGAAGTTTAAGAAGAATTACTACTGACTGATGTTCCCATTCCTCCCAGTTCAGTGTTATAAAAGATTGCTTTAAAAATACTGAAGTTTGATACAATTTCATGTTATGAAATATTGAAATATTACTGAAATCCAATTCTGAGCCGATGAGTTCATCAACATTATCTCAGTGGTTAGTCATCTCACACCAAGACACTACCAGTCAAACGTTTTTGGACGGTAAGATTTTTTTATGTTTCAAAAGAAGTCTCTTCTGCTCACCAAGGTTTCATTTATTTGATCCAAAACACACACAGAAAAACAGTAATATTGTGAAATATTTTTACAATTTAAAACAAATTTCTATTCTAATATATTTTAAATTAAAATATACTATACTAAAATACTATATTTAAATCAAATAAAGTCTTCAGTATGTGACACTGAAGACTTTATTTAAATATAATACTATAGTATTTTAGCTCCTTCAGAAATCATTCTAATATGATGATTTGATGATCAAGAAACATTTATGATTATTATCTATGTTCAAAACAGTTGTGTACTTTTTTCAGGATTATTTGATGAATAGAAAGTTCAAAAGAACAGCATTTATCTGAAATACAAAGCTTCTGTAGCATTATACACTACCGTTCAAAAGTTTGGGGTCAGTAAGAATTTTTATTTTTTTGGAAAAAAAATTAAAGAAATAAATACTTTTATATATTTCATATATAGCCTACTTCCCTCATGCATGACAGCTGGTTCTGCAACTGATTCTTCATGAGCTTCTAATGTTAGCCTATTATAAGTGCAGTCAATAAATAAGCACAATAAATGATTTATGCTTTAACCATGCCTCACTTTTCAAAAGCAAGTTTTGTGTTGGCTTTATGCATAACTTGTATATTAAAACCCGTAATGTATTAGAGAAAAATGCAATAGTTTGAACTTGTCTGTGGAAATAATATATAGCTCAGATTTGTCAAATCATCCATCATCCTTCTTCCTTCTTGTCAAGTTATTGCTACATTTAAGACACATGCAGATCCAGAAAAACTTTTAAATGATTTATTGTTTTATTTCACAAGAACAAATCTTTAAAATGTGCTCTTGACCCAAAATAACAATTAAAAAATCTCTCCTGACTGAAAACTAAATAATCTAACAAATATAATCACTTGTTTATTCAAAGGAAAGAATTTCCACTTATTAAAGTCTGTCTGTTCACACTAAAAACATCATCATGAGAGATTAAAGAAACAAAGCATAAAAACAATAGAAGAAAACCAAGAGGAAAAACAAAAACAAAAAAACATTACATTTACCTATAAAAAAATACATGTTAAATTAAATTAAGTGAACTGACCATTAATCATGGTTTACAACAAATGTTTGATCAATATCATGGTATTTTTCTGTTGTCATAAATATAACAGTGAAATGGGGATAAACACATATCACTATATTCATTCATACTCCAATAAACTAATAAAACATTAAGGAATTTAAAAACTGTTTAAATTTAAAAAATTGTAACCCCATCAATCTGTCAGACAACACAAGTAATAATCTTATTAATGCTTTTATTTAGATAACGGACTTCAAGATAATTTTCTCATTGAGCGGGAAATCTCTTTATATTTGTATTACTTTTTCTATTATTCAGATGTCCAATTACAGTCACTAACAACAGAAATTGCATAAAAGTACATGAAAACAAACCAAAAAGAACACAATCTGTTATCAAGGCCAGAGGAGGACATACAAAATGTTACATTTTCGGGTTATTATGCGTCAATAAAGACTATTTATTGCCTAGTAAATGATTATAATATTTTTAGTTTTAAACAAGTTTTTGACTGATTTCTAAAATATTTGTGTTTTCTCTTTATTATGTCAGGTAGTCTAATAAATTCGTATATATATAATATATATATATATACAAAATATGCTTTAGAATGATTTATATTGTGAAAAGTGACAAACAAGCAGGAGTAAACTATGAGAGTTTAGATTCTTGAAAAAAAAATTCATGCAATATCACATCTTCAGTTGTTCAAGATCATCTCTACCTTCCTGGTATCTGATTAATCAGAGTTTGATGAATATTTCTGGACGCTCTTCTTCTGTTCAAGACTTCTGGATCTGATGTCATAAACCAGAACAGCCACAGTAGCCACGCCCACCAGAGCAGAGAGAGCCAATCGGATCACAGCTTCAGTGAAACCACAACAGTGGACTTGTGAGAGAAGAAATGAGCAACATAAATATATCATTATTGTTCATTTAGTTTGTGAAAATATACATATATACAAATATCATCAGTGAAGTACCTGCAGCACATGTGTGACAGAGCTGAGTGTTGTTGAGGTGTTGAGTCTGGTTTCTGATGGGATTGTTCAGCACACAGCTGTAGGAATCATCCACACACTCCAGATGGAGAAGAAGATCAGACCGGCTGCTGAGATCAGACACTCTGATGCTGGAGAATACACTGTTTCCTTTGAACCAGGAGAGAGTCACATGACTCACATTCACAGCTGAACACACCAATGAACATGATGATGATGAAGATGAAGAGTTTAGTGAAGAGTTACTGCTGATGACAGGAACAGGCAGACGAGCTGAAAACATGACAGAATGAATCAGATTCAGTAGAAATCACTGTGACCTTTTCCGGTTTATTGATAATCAAAAAATTAATTAAACAAGCAGATAAATATTATACAATTTAATTATAATATTTAATTAATAAATCAAACAGGATAGTAATTCTTCCTCACCATAGACAGTGAGATTGATGGTGTTGATCGTGTCTCTGCTGGTGCTGGAGACTGTATAAAGTCCAGGTCTGTGGTTCTGCTGTTGATGATGGTCAGAGATCCAGTCTGATGATCCAGTTCAGTCTGAGTCGGAAACTCTCATCATCAATCTCATAAAACACACTTGTTGTTATTTACTCTAGCTATGACAATGTCTCCAAACTTCCACTCGATGTGTTCCTGTGTCTGTATTTGAGTGAAACTAGAGTTCAGAGACTGATTCTCCCTCAGTCACTGACTCTGACTCACTGCATCAGCAACAAACACACCTGAACACAAACACACATAATAACTCAAATTAATTCTTCACTCATTTCAATATACAGTCAATGAAGGAGCAGCAGCATCAACACAAATATCTGACTATATTAATCTTATATAACTGGAAAATTAATGAATGATGGAATAATGTTTAAATGATCAAATAAACTGAAGTGAGACTATAAAAATACTCACCAGCCTGACACAAGCACAAACAGATGAAAACAATCATTTTATGAAATAGTTTGAAACAGAACTGTGATAATAGTCGTATCCTGACACTCGTGAAAACGTTTCTTAAAGTGAATGAATCTGCGGGTCTGTTGTAAAGTGGTTCAGTGAAACTAAACTCCTCCTTCAGATACTGCCATGCCTTCTCAAAATGAGCTACAGAAAGGAGAGAATGGGAACTATTTCTAATAATATGATCAAATATTATCCTTTATTAAATCAAGTGGTCAGTGACTCTTTAAAAAGATTCATGATTTATCAGTTAAATTTTTATCACACATCATGTTTTAAATAATTACATATTTTATTTATCAGATCACAAAATGATGATCTGCACTCTTTTTTAA
Organism: Culter alburnus; assembly: GCA_028476615.1. Lineage (NCBI taxonomy): Eukaryota > Metazoa > Chordata > Actinopteri > Cypriniformes > Xenocyprididae > Culter > Culter alburnus. The sequence goes on along the minus strand of JAOTNS010003724.1, from coordinate 42,162 downwards.
GATTTGAAATTACAAATAATAATAATAATAATAATAATAATAAATATAGCCATGAGCAACAATCGTCAGGGTTCAAGCACTTTTAAGGCCTTTAAGCACATGTATAAAAAGGTATTATATTTATATTGTATTATAGCATGTTAATTCCATTAATTAAACATACTTACACACACTTTTTGTTGCAGATATGGATATTTGAAATCAATAATGACGTAAGAAAATGCAATTCCAGGTTTCCCCTTTAAAAATCATCATTTTCAGATCTCAATGTAATTGTAATGTTATATTACTTAACAAATGAAGTGGTAAACCTTGACAAAATGTAATTTGTAATGTTATTATAAGGATTTATATAGTTTAAAGGGATTTTAAATGACAAAACCTTGAAACCTTGAATTATATTAGTGGCCTTCTGCTGCCATCTGGTGGCACTAAATGATAGTGTCACAATTTACTATAGAGAAAATATGGTTTTAAAGGTTTTTTGACAGTTATAGCGCCACCTGTTGTGCGATCTTGCCCACTTTCTTTGGGAGTCCTCAGAGTGTGCCCATACTGTACATATCTGTGCCAATTTTGGTGATTTCATTTTGAAGTTAAAGACACATATATATGAGAGCATAAAAAATGACCCATGAAAGACTTTGATTGGATTTTTTTTGCCACTTCCTATCAAAATTTTGACATTTGCGCTGTAAAACCTAGTAAACCAACTTAGGTTTTGTGTTTCCTACAGTGATTTTGTCTTGATCAAACTAAGTTTCGAAGATATTTGCAAAAATGTTTTTACATGCTAAATCACAAGGTGGCACAAACCATAAGCCGAAATCTGACAAGTCTAGTATCGTTGAATTCGTAAAGGTTTCAGGAGTCTAAGGAGGTGAAATAAGTAAATAAGAAAATAAAATAGACTACAACCAGAGTTATATAAATTTTCAACTAAAACCATTAAAAAAATGTTTTGACAGTGAGAGCACCAACTATAGTCACACTGAAAATAATGACTTTGTGGTATGGTAAAATCTATTACATTAATTCATGTAATTTATACATTGTAAAATCAAGATTAAGTTGGTACTATAATATCTTGAGTAAAATTTACACAATTTATTCATGTAATAACATAACTGAGAAGAAAAAGTAAATTGTATCTTATTTTTACAAATACTATTTAACTATTTTATAGTCAATTATATAACTATTTTATAGTCAATTTAACTATTTTATAGCACATTCACCAAAAAAACTAAGTAAATTTTAATCTGAAAAAAGCAAAGTGTGTCGGTGCGCTTTTTTTTTTTTACAACAAGATCCGGCTTGCAGTGGCAGAGACGGTCCGTAGACATTGGTCTGCGAAGCATCAATGGAAACTTTACAAATCCTGACCGCTGTTGGAAGCTTCGCAACCGCGTGCATTAGATACAGGGCATCCGTACTGTCTCATCGCGCTGCACCGCATATTGTTTACCTTGCTTTTTGACCCATCGCGATGCTCGTCGCATTGCTGTAATCTTGTCTTTATTTATTTAATTGTTTGGAAAGTCGTGTTTTTTGTTTGGTTTTGCTACTGAAATGGAAGCACTCACTTAAAACGAGGATGTTTGCTGCTTTTTTAATAGGCCTATATTTAAATGAACATTTACTTAATTTTATTGTGTATAATCTACTGGGGGATTTATAGTTCCCAGAATGCTTTGCATCGGATTTAATTTGAAGAGAAAATGTTTAATTTGTTTATCTTCATGTGTTTTAAGCAAGATAAATAAGTAAAAGACTTGTTATTATTGTTTAATGTTCTATTAAGGTGGGATTTAGAAAAGTTTTTGTCATGTTGGGAGTTTTGGGGGTTACCGTCGTGGTGACAAGTGGAGCCTGACGTTAGTTTGACGACAGGTTAGACCGGCATGTAAAACAATTACTGAATAAGTAATTGTAAGTAGTAATACTGTTAAAAGTTTTATTCTTACAACATTCTGCTTAGAATGTATGAGTTTTGCTAAAGTTAGAGTAAAACCAAGACAAGGATTATTGCAGTGTATATAATAATAGTGAGTAATATTAATTTATTAAACTAAGTAATTCAAAATGTGAAATGGATAGACATTATAAAATCTACTTAATTACTTCATAACAGTAAATGTTAAAGATTAATAAAATTTACTTGATATTTTCACATTTTAAATTTAAATTTACTTAATTACTTTTAATAAATACAACATGCTAAGTTAAATATAATTAAGTAACATTTACTTAATGTCTTCACAAATGTTACATTTAGAGTTAAGTACATTTTACTTGATACTGGCAAGTAAATTGTACTTGATATCACAGCAGTAAAATTTACTTAGAAAAAACTGAAACTGAAAAACTGAGTGCAAATTGTTACAATGATTTTATCAAGTAAATCCTACAAGTTGTTTTTATCAGTGCAGATCTCCATAAAAATTGGCATGCTTCTTTAGAGTCATATGCCATATGCTGCATGTGCTCACTTAATTTTGTGAAGTTCTGAGTTTTCGTTTAGGCTTTATAGACTTAAGAGTATATTTCCGAGTTTCGTTCCAATCGGCCTCCGTTAACCTTGTCTAATAGGTACTCAAATTTCATTGGCTGATGGCAGCCATGTTTTTTGAGATATGCCAATGTGCTCATAGATTATCATGCCTCCTTGGACCAAGACACTGCATGCCAAATTTCAAGTCAATCGGACTAATGGTTGCATAGTTACAGCTGTTTTCATGTTTTTTTTTATTACAGCGCCACCTAGTTTCCAATTGATGTGTTTTTTTTTTTATCTTGACCAAAGATTGAACCCATACACACATTGTAATACCTCCCCTTTTAAAAGATATTACTCTGAGGGGGTTCAACAGAATTGCAATCAGTACTGAAATTTAAAACCACTTCACCAAACAAATATAAGTTTTACTTTTTTTATTCACACCAGTGCATATAATTGCCACAAAAATAAACCATAAGTAAACTTTGTCTTTGTCTCTGCAGTCAATAAATATAAAACTTATCGTCAATGATAAACTTTAGATGAGCTGGAATGATGAGTGATGAGCCGAGTGTAAATCCACGATGTATTTTGAGAGCGATGCAATGATAAATCCAATGAGTGAGGAGTGAAGACAGTCAACGGTGTTTGGCGACTTGCTGAGGTGAACGCTGAGTTGATTAGCAAAATTCAATTCAATTCAATTCAATTCAATCTTTATTACAGACTCAAGGTCCAAATTTTTAAAAAAAAAAAAAAAAAAAAAAAAAAAAAAAAAAAAAAAAAACAATCCCACAGCATCCACCACACAAAGAATTACAAAATACAACAATACCAATGTCTCCACAACTTTGACTGATATCGTGTAGAACTAATCCCTATATTTAATAAACTCACAATAATCTCATTTTTAGAAGCATTAAGCCGGCAAATAAATCTATACATAAGATTTCGTAACAGTGCTTTAAAAGTAATTACTCTAGCACTCACAAACATTTCACTTGCACTATGCCATCTAGGTTTGTTTAATAAGATTCTCATTGCATCATTATAAGCTACTTGCAGCTTCTGTAAACTAGATGTTCTATAGTTGAACCACAGATGAGCAGTATAAAGTGTTGTGCAATATGCTTTAAAAAGTGACACCTTCACCTCATCTGAACAGAAACTAAACTTAAGTAAAAGTATATTTGCCTGCATATACATCATACGGCGTTGCCTTTCAATATCCTCATCGTCTGTCATGCTTTCAGTAATGAAATGTCCAAGATATTTTACTTTCACACGCACAGTGATACTCTTATTGGACAACTTAAAAACTGGAAATTTTATACTTTTATCCTCCTTAGTTCTGCAAATCATAACCACACTCTTATCAGGGTTATATAAAATATCATGTTCAAGACCATAATTAGAACACATAGTTAAAAGCTGTTGAAGACCAGCACTGCTAGGACTGAACACCACAAGATCATCTGCATACATAATATGATTCACTAGAGTATTTCCAATCATACACCCAGTTTTACAAGCATTCAAACATTTAGATAGGTCATCCATATAAATATTAAAAAGAATTGGGGACAGAATCCCTCCTTGTCTCACACCATTACTAACCCCAAAAGGGGCAGAGACTTTATTGCCCCATTTTACTTGCACCATCTGGTGGGCATACCAATAGACCAGGATTCTCACAATATATTCTGGCACCCCTCGTTGTCTCATTTTAAAAAATAGTGTTGCATGGTTAACCCGATCAAAGGCTTTAGATGCATCAATGAAGCACATAAAGACTGATGAGTTTTTATCTCTATACTTTACTATTTCCTTTAACACATACATGCAAAGATCAGTACCATGGTTAGCCTTAAAACCAAACTGCTTGTCTGTAGAATTAATAAATACATTTAACCTATCCAACAATATTTTTTCCAACACTTTAGACAGGATACTAGCTAAAGTTATGGGTCTATAATTATCTATATTACCTACCATTCCAGCTTTGTTCTTAATAACTGGCACCAATAAAACAGACAACATTGAATCTGGTAACACACCATGAATCAAAAGGCCAGTAAAACAGACAGCTAATAAAGGCTATCCTCTTACTTCCATATTTAAGATGTTCAGCAGAAATATTATCTAGGCCACTAGCTTTATTTTGAGGCAATTCTCTTATAGCATGATCCACCTCACATGACCTAATCACTATTGGTGTCACGATCATCGCCCGTTCCTGTTCACTCCGGACTACATTTCCCATCATCCCCCCTGTCAATCACATGCACTCACTCCACCAATCACCTGTTGCCACATCCACCCTAGCACACCACACTGATCACCACACCCAGCTGCAGCTCATTATCAGGACTATAAAGGACTCACACTCACACCACCAGTTTGCGAAGTCTTGATTTCCCTGTGTTTCATTTCTAAGCATTATTATTCTGTCTGCCTGTTTCCTGTTTTACGATCCTGTGCTGCCTACCTCTGACCCTTGCTTTGTTTACCGATCTACGAGTGATATCTGCCAGCCCTGACCACTGCCTGTACCGGGATTACGTTTATGTCAACCCTCTGCTGTACCTGTTTGTCCCTGTTTGACTCTGCTTGTACGACTACGCTTATCTTTAATAAAACGCTGCATTTGGATCCCCTGCCTCAGTCCCGATTTGTTACAGAAGACTTCGCCAAGGTACCCGTACCCTCGAGGTGCACATTCAGAACTTTTTGGATATTGCTTATCTATCTGATCTGCCGGACTGTGCCCTCATTGACTTCTTCGCTTACAGATTAAACGAACCACTAAAGGACTGTGTACTCACCAATGGTCCCCGCGGATCATTCATAGAATTCCTGGACTTTGCCTTGCCCGCAGTTGGTTCGACTTTCACTGTGGGAGTCGCGGAGGATTCCGACACGACGGTGAATCCCGTAATGGCTGTCAAGCCCGAGAACACACACAAAATGGCGGTCACTACAACGAGTCACGTCGCCGCTGATCGCCCAGAGCAACGTCACGCCTTCGTTGATCACCCAGAGCAATGTCACGTCGCCGCTGATTGCCCAGAGCAACGTCACGCCTTCGTTGATCACCCAGCGCAATGTCACGTTGCCTCCAGATCAGTCAGGGAGCGGAGAGGACTACGTTCCAGTGTGGCTGATCCTCCACTGACTTCAGCTCGAGCGGCTGGCATTCCGAAGCATCTGCCGGACGCTTCGCTCTCAAGCCAGCCGGCCGCCCCGCTCACAAGCCAGCCGGCCGCTTCGCGCTCAAGCCCGGTGGTCGCTTCGCACTCGGGTCTGCCGGCCGCGTCACTCTCAAGCCCGGTGGCCGCTTCGCACTCAAGCCCGGCGGTCGTTTCGCACTCAAGCCCGGCGGTCGTTTCACACACAAACCCGGCGGCCGCCTCGTTCTCAAGTGCGTCTGTTTCAAAGCTCTCAAGTGCGTCTGTTTCAACGCTCTCAAGTGCGTCTGTTTCAACGCTCTCAAGTGCGTCTGTTTCAACGCTCTCAAGTGCGTCTGTTTCCACGCCCTCAAGTTCGCCACGCTCCATGGACTCGAGCGCTCTGGACGCGATGGACGAAATGGCTGCTTTGCCAGTGCCCACGGGCAAGATGGCCGCCGCTGCGGTGCGTAAGGATGCAGGGGGCGTTCCAGCCACTGAGTCCGCTCCAGAACCCACTCCAACCAGTGAACCATCGCCTCACCCTCAGAAGAGGAGGAGGAGGAGAAGGAGAAGGGCGTCCTCCTCTCCTCAAGACGCCGATGCCCCTCAAGAGGCCGCTGTGGGTCTGGAGACCACTTTGCTGGAGACCACTGTGCTCCTTGCCCTGCCGGCGCCACCTGTGCTCCTCGCCCTGCCGGCGCCACCTGTGCTCCTTGCCCTGCCGGTGCCACCTGTGCTCCTTGCCCTGCCGGCGCCACCTGTGCTCCTGGCCCTGCCGGCGCCACCTGTCCTCCTCGCCCTGCCGACACCTACTGAGCTCCTTGCTCTGCCAGCACCACCCAAGCTTCCAGCCCTGCCAGCGCCATCCAAACTTCCAGCCCTGCCGGCGCCGCTCAAACGCCTTGCGCTGCCAGCGCCACTCAGGTGTCTTGCCCTGCCGGCTTCACCCACACGCCTGGCCCTGCCAGCTCCACTCGAGCTCCTTGCCCATGAACCTGCAACGGGCCCCGCTGAAGTCCCCAAGAACTTTTTGGGGGGGGGCAGTGTACCTGAGGGTGGGGAGCTTGTGGGTGGGGAGCTTGTGGGTGGGGACCCTGCTCAACCATGGCCGTTAAGGGCCTCTGAACTGTTATGGCCATCTCTGTACTGCGAATTATTATGGCCTTTGATGGTCTCTGACCCGCTGGGGTCACCTATAGACTCTGACCTGCCGTGGCCGCCCAAGCCACCTGACCTGCCGTGGTCACCCGAGCCACCTGACCTGCCGTGGTTGCCTGAACCACCCGACCTGCCGTGGTCGCCCGAGCCACCTGACCTGCCGGGTGCCTGAACCACCCGACCTGCCGTGGCCGCCCGAGCCACCTGACCTACCGTGGCCGCCCGGGCAACCTGACCTGCCGTGGTTACCTGAACCACCCGACCGACCGTGGCTGCCCAGGCCATCTGACCTGCCGTGGCCGCCTGAGCCACCTGACCTGCCGCGGTTGCCCGAACCACCTGACCCACCGTGGCTGCCTGAGTCCCTGGGGCTGCATGGAGATTCCGTCCCCGTCTGCCGTTAGATCTCCAATGCACCCACCCTCCCTAGCTGTTCCTTTTACGGCGCGAGGACGCGCCTTCCGGGAGGGGGGCGTTATGTCACGATCATCGCCCGTTCCTGTTCACTCCGGACTACATTTCCCATCATCCCCCCTGTCAATCACATGCACTCACTCTACCAATCACCTGTTGCCACATCCACCCTAGCACACCACACTGATCACCACACCCAGCTGCAGCTCATTATCAGGACTATAAAGGACTCACACTCACACCACCAGTTTGCGAAGTCTTGATTTCCCTGTGTTTCATTTCTAAGCATTATTATTCTGTCTGCCTGTTTCCTGTTTTACGATCCTGTGCTGCCTACCTCTGACCCTTGCTTTGTTTACCGATCTACGAGTGATATCTGCCAGCCCTGACCACTGCCTGTACCGGGATTACGTTTATGTCAACCCTCTGCTGTACCTGTTTGTCCCTGTTTGACTCTGCTTGTACGACTACGCTTATCTTTAATAAAACGCTGCATTTGGATCCCCTGCCTCAGTCCCGATTTGTTACAATTGGATCATTAACTTGAATATCTACCACATTATACAATTCATTTTGAATGCAATTAAAAAGACTACAATAATGCCGTCTCCATAATTCCGCAATATTCTCTGCCCCAGAAACTCCATTTAAGGTACAAGGTAGAGATACTCTGCATCTATTAAAAGTTCTGACTTCTTTCCAAAAATCAGTAATATTGTGATTTAACAGCTTTATAGCCATTGAATCAGCTCTTAGGGTTTGCTCATTTTTACAGATAAAACGAATAGCATACTTATATCTTGCATTTGTAGATTTCTTATACTCAAGCTCAGGCCCTTGCCTGGGTCTACCTGCTATAACCCATGATTTAAAAAGCTTCCCGGGCTTCAGCCTGATATTCAGCTACATATTTACTCCAGCCAGGCCTAATCTTATTCATTATACCCTTTGATTTAAAAAATGGCTTACTACAACCAAGCAGGGCATTAACTATATTATTATACATTAAGCAGATATCCCTATGATGATTTGCATCTTTACAGTTAACATCACTACACATTATTGCATCCCTAGGTAAATAAATATTACTCAAACATCTATCTGTATTTTCATAATAGACTAAAAGGTCCTCCTTTGTAAGTGCTGACCAATCCATTTTTGCTGCAATGATATTATTTTCATTATTAGACATCGCTACAAAAAACTCAACATTTATCACCATAGACACAGGTATGTGATCAGTTGTTACTGTATCATATAAGATACTCATACTCCTAAGTGAGGCATGTGCATCTGCTGTACTAATACAATGGTCCAGCCATGATGTTGTGTTCCAAGCCTCACTAACATAGGTATAGCTATCTACAGGCAAACATACTTCACTTGACAAAATGAGATTATTATCTTGACAAAACTGAACAATATGACTGGAAAATACTGAATTTCTATCTGAAATATCCGCATTCATATCCCCAATAACATACACACTAGAAATAGTAGAACTTTCAACAAAAGAACTAATAAAAGCTAATCTATTTAAATACTCATCTTCATTATAACGGCATTCATAAGGTGTATACACATTTAGAATAATAAAATTCTTTATCTTGATAAGTAATCTGTATTGCAATACACCAGTTAACATCCAGTCTAATTACCTTAACCAGTGAGTCTAACTTTTTTTTCCACAGTATGGCTACACCCCCAGATATCCTACCTTTAAGCAAATCCATACCAAGATCTACTGTAGATTCACCAGCACCATGAAAGTTATCGTTTAGAAAATTCAATTTGTCAAGATCTTGCATTGGTAAAATGCAAGCATAAAATATCACTGTTGTCCAGCAAACTGTCCACAACAATACGACGGGCTTTATCCCCATCACTCTGGCCCATACGCAGGCCACGACAGTTATAAGACACAACCCGAATGTCCATGTGGGGCACCGACACTTGTTTATTCTACCCGAGGGCGCACACTTTCCCAGCAACTGGTACAGAGTTTGAGCCGCTAACTCCAACCCTACGCGGCTCATAGTAGCGTCTAACAAAAGCCCCTTCAGGCCAGAGCTGCGGGTTGTACATTTCACTAAGTTCATTACATTCAGCAGATACTTTGAATGAACTGTATCTGCTTTGTACAGTTTCAATCTTCTGACAAACAACATCGCGTCCAAGTTTTTCTTTCAGGTACTCAGACAAAGTCAAGGTATCTAAGTCAGGTGTAAACTTAGAGGCAAATACACTCACACCAGTTTGGTCTTGACCATTCTGATGTTGCCCAACACTCCAGCACCAATAACAGACATAACATTACCTGACTTCTTTTTCTGCCTGGGAATGACAGCGGGTGATCTTGTTTTAGACTCAGCATTCACAAAACCTTGCTGACGACCTTTTTTCACCACGCGACTCCACTTCGGAGAATCTGAGGAACTGGAAGATGTTAATCCTGTATCTCCCTCCATCGTCACAGGACTTTCCATTCTCTGAACATAAGATGATCTCGCCACCGCAGCTCCTTCGCCAATGCCCGTATCCAAAGTTTCCACTGATGCGGCCCCGAGTGCCGTACCCTCGCTCCGTGTAGCTCTGACCGTTGCTACGACCCCCTCCGAGCCTCCGCCTCGCATCATATCCGTTGAACGCTCCAAAGCGCGCACTCTTTGATTAATATCCACCGTGATAGCTCGTAGATCTTCACCCACATTAACATGTAGTTGTAGTGCATGTTTCATAGAACAAAGCTCAGCACTCAGCTGCTCCATCCTTCCAAGCAAACTCGAAACATCAATGCTATCGAAGGACACTGGCGGCAACTCATCTAAATAATGTGAGACAAACCTTGGGATGTCCTCGCCACATTCATTAATCACTTTAAGACAGCTTTTTATGTTATTAACGTCTTTCTGTGGCCCTTTATGAGAAACATTGCGTTGTGTTGTCGGACATAATTCAAACAGTACCTTCTTTGAGGCCTCAATCCAATCAGAATCAAATGTCTTTGCAGCCAACAGGACAATTTCATCCTGACTTAGAGTCTTAATTTTGACAACAAGAAAATTAAGGAATTCATCTTCAACGATAACTTTGCCGTCAACAGTATTATATATCTCAGGTTTCAAACGAGATCGTTTAAAGATAGACGCAGATACAGCCAGCTCTCGTGTGGCAGCGTCCGCCATATTGCCACCACAGTAGAACTATATGATTAGTGTTGCGAAGTTCATCGAAATCACCTAACGTTTAGACCGTTACAACATGAGCCGATTTTGGTGCAAATATCTAATTTCTTTCTTGAGTTATAGCCATTTTTTAAGTGTGTGCTCCACCCACATCAAACGTTTTGGCGCCCCCCTTAGTGACCATGAACCAAAATTTCTATTTGATTATTGGTGTTCAGACTCCAGAGAACATTTCTGCACTGGTTTGGTTCCGATCGGGTCAAAAACCTATAGGACTACTTCACAAAATACTCAAAAATTTCGCCAACGAGCGAATCTGACATGCATCTTGTCCGCCTTGAGCTAAGGATTCTAAGCCACTTAAGCCTGGGCCAACACAGTGTCCTAATGGTGCGTTCACACCAGACGCGAATGAAGTGTTAAGCGCGAGTGATTTACATGTTAAAGCCGAGTTCAGACTGCACGATTTTAGCCCCGATTTTGGCTCGCCGACAGGTTTTGAGAAATCGCCGACAAATGCCCGAAATCACAGGCAAATTGGTGCTCATTCACGCGAGTGACAATCACGCAGTGTGAATGAGCAAAGACGTGATCTGAGAGAATTGTCGACGAGTCACCGACACCCGTGAGATATTTGGCATGCTAAATATCTGGACCTGTCGGCGATTCAAAATCCTGCAGTGTGAAAAGTGTTCTGACTGAAAACTACATCGGCGATGACCGACAGCCAATGAGAGAGCAAGATACAGAGCAGCGGGGAGTTCGGGGAGGAGTTATAGACCATAATATCAGCAAGCACGGCTTCGTTTCAGATAAACATTGCAATTCTATCAAACAGAGACAAAGCACAAACATTTGCTTGACCATCCGCAACAGCAGCACATTGAAAAGTTATTTATTTACCTCCAACTCTCGTTGCAGAACACACAATCCACAGTCTCCCCAACCATTTCCTCCTCCAAATTCTTTTCTTTTTCTTGTTTTCGCTGCAAATCAGCGCACAGGCAACTCGTATTGCAAGCTTCTTGCAGGCTACCGTTTTTAATAATAATAATAATAATAACTCCGGTCCTGCACGCGTGATATCGCGTTGTTTCCTTGTCACATCTCGCGTGTGTTTGGTTGTGAAACGTAGTTTGAGTGCCAGACAGAGTTGTCGGCGATTCTTCCTATTGTAAAGTCATGCAGTGTGAAACCTTCTATCGCCAATCCATCGTGCAGTGTGAACACAGCAATGACTGAATGCTGGCCAAGATAGTCATGCAGTGTGAAAAGAACAGTGACCCGACTACTTTGAAAATCGTGCAGTCTGAACTCTGCTTACTGTAAGTCAATGCAAAGACTCAAACAGACATCCTGCGGAGCGAATGATGCGGCACGAATTGAGCGTTTCGGGCATTTGATGCGTGTAACACGTGATTCGTGCGAAATGCGCAAGTTGAAAAATCTGAACTTTGGCGAAAATTCGCGCCGCGTTAATCAGGAGCTTGCTCTAGTTGAGACATAGAGAGCTAAGGCAGAACTCCGAAACAACAATGGAGGACAAAATCATTGTCGCTGTATATCTTCATACTTTTATAGAAACAGAAATAAAAAGGATCTTGCTTGAAAGAAAGTGAGTGAGGAGGTCGGACAATCTGGTAAATTGTAAAAAATGGTCTTTACTCAATTTGAGCTATGTATATACATATTGAGACTAAAACCTAGCTAAAGCCGACCAATTGGGCTTATGCGCTGTAATTTACAACTATTTCCCCGCTGGCGAGTTGTGTTTATTCAGAGGAAGTGTGCAGAAAGTAGTGGGAGAGTCTGGGACACATAAAGGTAGTGATGGGCAAATGAAGCCTCATGAAGCACTGAGGCTTCGCAACCCATTGCTTCACCAAAAGGTTCATTACCCGAAGCTTCATTCAGCATTCCTCACTAGTGACACCTAGCTACTGTGCAAAGAAATAGCGGACACAATTAATCCTGAGTCTATGACCTGAACAGACATTTGTGCATTGCCTAGGTATAAAATAAAATATGTATCTTTCTCTGTCTGACTTTACTTGTGCAAAGACAACTGTCACACACACACACACACACACACACACACACACACACACACACAGAGAGTTAATTAATTATTCATAAATTGTTTGGATAGTGAGAGTATGTACAACAAAATTGATGCTGTGTTGAGTGCAGTGATTGTGGAGGGAGTGTAATATTGCAAACTGCAACAGAGCAGTTTGGGGTGGGTGAAGGAAGGATTATAATTTATTGAGGAACAGTATTTTTTGAAGTGTGTTGGGGTTTAGACGATTCCTCTTGGACAAAACCTCTCCAGCCTTGGAAAAGATCCTTTCGCAAGGACAGAGGATGCAGGGAAACATAAGAATGCCAGTGCCAGCTGGTATAAGTGAGGATACAGATGCTTCTGTTGAGCCCAGTATACTAGTGGATCCTCAGATCTTGAGAGATCCAGCATCTTCCACAATGGAAAAGGGTTGGGAGTCCTTGACGACCATGTTCACCAGGGCCTCATTCACCATTTCTTTTTTGGAATCTATAATAAAATACAAATCTGGTGTATTGTAGGAGCCTAACACCTTATTTAAATAAAGAAAAATAAATATTATGTATTACTTTGAGTACTGTGTGGATTGTTAGTAGTTTCTACATGTTCATGCAGTGCTCAATAATGCCTGAGCATGGAGGAGGTGTTTTGCTGTATGTCAGCTCCTTCAGGCACAGCAAGCATTTCACCTTGAAACATGAAATAATAGACATGAAAGATTATACAGCCATATAGTGAGGATTATAATTATATTAAGACAGTAAAATATAACAATTACACATATCTTATTGTGAGCAACCATTTCAAAATGCTCCCAGACAGGGGAGGATTTCCTCTTTCTTGCTGGCTCCATTAAGAGGTCACAAAAAAGCAAACAAATACAAAAGGGCAATCCAAATCAACAAGCAGTCCAGTCCAAGTCCAAAAATCCAAAGCAATCCAACTAATCTTATCTATGTAATATAATAAAAAATAATAATAATATAATCTAACTAATATAAGTAATAATAACAACAACAATATACTAACACTAATATAACCCAATATAATAAAATAATATAGCTCTAATAATACAATAACGACAATGACACAACTCTGACTCTCCGACACTCTACTACTACTACTGGTTCTATTACTCCTGAAACACCCACAAGGTGGCATGTGTTTCGAAACCCCTTTATTCGGAAGCGACACTCAAACCATAGACTGTAAAAAAATATGGACGTAGCGTCCGTGACGTCACACATAGAGTTCTGAACAGCAGTTTTGAAGCGTAAATGAGGCCGCGGCCATCTTAGCTGCGCGTCACCGCACGTCACTCCCGGATAACTGAAAATGGGCAAAGAGGCGGGGAGGTGGTTTGAGCTGATATGACTGGTTGCTGAAACCACGCCCGCCTAGCGCGGCGTGACCATGTTAGCAGGCAAAGGAGCTATCTATCTAGATACTATCTAAAATATGAATGAAGATAAGTTTTATCATCAGAACGTTCTAAAAGTTTACTGTCAATCTGCGGTGTTTCTTTAAGATATATCCTCCAACACCAGTAGTGTTGGGTGTGCAAATAACAACATGGAAAATCAAATGGGACTTCATACCTTTATAATGAAATAGAGATCGCGAGATGAATCCAATCTGTGGCACTTGGGTAAAATATGAGTGTCCATTGCAAAACAAAAAAACATTTCACATTTCTTCTGAATGATCTGCTCTCTGTCATCGTTCTTCAAGAAAGGATGCAATCTGAGCAGCGTTTATGTTGTAAAACTGTATACGATCGTATCTAACAAACAAATGAGCCTGTGTCCAAAGTATATTTTTTCCAAAATAGTGCAGCAGTTTTAGTTATAATATCCAAGCAGTGCTGTCGGATTTTGATATCCTCCCGCCATTGTCATTGTAGTAAATCTCACAACCAAAACTTCAGCCAATGCCACGATCCAACAACGTGTGTTCTGTTTCTTCCGCATGCATGCACATCTAACTTACACAGACACACATCAGTCTCGAATATTATGCAGCAAGCCATATTTTATAATTGTATAAAATAATCGAGAAAAAAAGCACAAAAACGGCTGAGATGCCAAATTCAGCGGCATCTGAGGTAAAGTGACGGCTCACAGAGAGCAGTGCCAATCCACCTGTCAAGTGACCTCAAGTGACCACGCCCTTAATTATGCAGAACTTTAAGGCTTAATATAATTTAAACGGATAAGTTATAAAAAAATTCACCCCCTCAGAGTTGTCATGAAGGGCAAAAATAGCAGTATAGACCAAAACCACAATTTGAACCAACTTGTAAACAGGTTTTTTTCTGCTATAAACTTGGCCAATTTAACATGGGACTCTCTGAGATTCTGCTCTCTTTTGGAGCCTGTCCCTAGCGGCCAGTCGATGAATCGCAGTTTAAGTTACTTCCGTATCAGTGGCGGCTACTGGTCTGTCAGAGAGGGGAAGCTCATTTTCGGCCTACATCATAAAATTGTCTATTTATTTAAAAGTAAATTCTGCCCTACGTTCCTTTTCAAGAAAATGGTCTGTGACCCTGTCGTACCAACTAGGAGTCTTTTCAAGTGACTTGACCAGTGTCCTCTCAATGGCCAGCAGAGCTAGGCTGCTTAAACGGCCTTGGCCCATTGTGTTTCGGGTGTAGGACTTGAGTCGCTTTAAACAGGAGAAGCTCCTTTCTACACCTGCAGATGTAGCTCCAATTGTTGCCACTAATGAGAACAGTTTGTAAAGCTGAGGCATTGCACTGTCCAACTCCATGTCTTTAAGGAACACCAAGTAATCACACAGCTTTCCCCTGTTACCCTGCAAGTCCTGATCTGAATACAGGACTTGAAGTTCTGACCTCAGTCTTCCTGAATCAAAGTGATGGCCATAACTTTTCAGGACACTTTGGAAGGCCTCCTCTGGAAATACCTGTCTCATGTCATCAAATTTCCCTGGATTGACTAATTCTAAGAAGAGCATGCTTTCCAAATTTGAAAAACGAGAGGAATCTGCTCCAAGATGTTATCAAGGATGGCCATGTACAGATTTCTGTATCGCACTTGGGGATCCTGCAATTGGGTCAGACGGCGCTTTCTCATGGGCTCATCTCGTGGGTCTGATGTGAGATCTGCTGTTTTGGCATAAATGGCTTGGAAAGCCCCCTCTGACCTCTTCTCTTTGACAAATGCAAGAAGAGATTCAATTCTGTTCTTGCAGTAAAGAACATCCATCGCCCTCTGCTGGACAATATCAAAGACCACATCAGTCTCAGAGAAGAATTGTTCATATGTGTACAACATGAACACAAACTCAAAATCCTCCAGTTTCCTCACAAAGCCTTTGGCACAATCCAGTGTATCATCATCCATTGTTGTATCTGCAATGATGTTCTCAAATGTCTGCAGGAGGCCATCATAATTGTTTGCCACAGTGCTCACTATCCGTGATGTGAAATTCCATCGAGTAGGAGCATTTCTGGGCAACCTTGAACAGCCTGCAGACTCCAGAAAAGATGTCCTCTTTGTGGATTTTGAAAAAAATGTGGCAAATCCAGAGTGATGCAAAAAAAATTCTGCACTCAGGCAAGCATTTAGCCCCCTGTGACAGCACCAGATTCAGTCGGTGTGCATAGCAATGCACAAACATTGCACTGGGGGCTATTGCTTTCACTTTGGCCTGCAGACCATTGAGATCTGAAGCCATGACAGCAGCCCCATCATAGGTCTGTGCCACAAGCTTGTCCTTAAAATTGTAGCCCTGCATGTTCTCATTTAATATTTCAAAAACGGACTGGGCATCTCGCCCCCCCGAAACATCAAAAAATTAAATAAAGCGCTCCTGAATTTTACCTGCACTATCCACATAGCGAACAATGACAGAGAGTTGGGCACGGCAGGATATATCAGTTGTTTCATCCACCTGCCATCCAAAAAAGGGAGCATCCTGAATTTCATCTCTGATCTGATCAGAAACGGTGGCTGCAAGAGCAGAGATGAAAACATTTTGAATAGTATGGGACATACCAGAAAACACAGTTGAGGACTCGAATTGTGTGGACAGGACAGAGTCATATTTAGCTAATGTTTCTGTGAACTCCCTGTAATTCCCCTTGTTGGATGATTCACTACTCTCATCATGTCCCCTAAATGACAGCTCCTGCCGGCCAAGCAAGGATGTCACATCAATAAGGCGGTTTAGGAAGGCCCTGTTTTGTTTGACTATTTCATTATGTTTAGCCACTTGAATGCGAGCACCTTCATTTATTGCATGCTCAACCCTGATCCTGCCCATGCAACTTAATCTTGCACATGCACTCACATGTTCATTGCTCTTTCATGTCTTTTATATGCCCTGTCAAAGTTAGACAGATCTCCAAACCCCACCTTTGACCAAACAACACATCCGTGAGATGGTTTCATCAAGAGGCAGGGCCAGCAGTACATTTTATTTGTCACAGCACTTCCAGTCAGCCAGCTAACTTTGTCATACCAGGAGAGCTGAAAAGACCTGTTATTTTTCCCTATCTTTTGCACTAAATCAATCTTAGGTGTTGATCTGCCCTGCTGTTTAATTCTAAGTTTTTCCTCGTAAGGAACACTTTCAAATGGCTTCGCCAAAATCAGGTCGACAATATTAGCACCGTCTGCCATCGTGCGCAGTTTCACCCACGACGCTAGCCTAGCCTACTAACGTTATATGAATGAATGAATGAATGAAGGAATGATGAATGAATGAATGAACGATCTAAAAAAAAATTTAAACTCTGTAAAACTGAAACAAGGAATGTGGTGTATAATTGTGTGAAATGTATGATGAAAATCAAGCAATTTCGCCAAGCAAATATCAAAGAAATAGGTTGCAGCAGTTTTTATTTCGACTGAACTTGAGAAATCCGCGATGGGACTGAGCGCGAATAGCTTCAGTGATTCCTTATAGTACAGAATCGCTGTCAGTCAAAAGGAGATGCAGTCTTTCGACAGACCCTCCAATCATCACGCAGAAGCTCGGAGTCCGGGCCAGCCCACTCCCCATTCACCCCCAGAGACGCTGAGCGTCCGTGGGCGGGACATAATCGCAGCGTTTATCCAATGACCGTTTCGAAGCGCTGAAAAAAACCGTTCAAAGCAGCCTCACTGAAGTCAATGGACGCTGGGCGTCAATAGGGAAATGCACTGTGACGCTGCGGGAATGTATGAGAAGGAAATCGAGTCAGCCGACCTGCTATATGTAACTGATTCTGAACGAACTCGTCTTTGAGATGAACGTTTTCTAACGCATTTTTAGTCAATAAAATGTTAATACAATAGTACATATTTGACCATTAATTTTGTGACATTATAAGGGAAGCCGAGCTTCCCTTGCAGTCTTAAAGAAATCGCCACTGTTCCGTATTGGCTTCACGAGAGAAAGGGGGAGGTTGCCGCTTGACTCAAACCGAACCGATGACGTATTCCACACAAACCGAGGCCTCGTTTGTCATCGGTCACGTGATTTCTACATTCCCAACACAAGCCTCGAATCGACGCTTCATCTGGCACGCCCATTTATGCCCGACACAAGCTCCGAAGCCTCGGTTCAAATGTCCCATCACTACATAAAGGAGCAGGAGAGCCCCTCTCATGACGCGAATTTATGGAACGCGATCGGGGCCAAATGTCTTTAAACGAAACGCGTGACTTTTGACCGTGTCAACACGCACTATTTGTCCGCGTCAACGCGACAACACACACAGCAGCCAATGAAATTGTTGTATTTGAGACTATATTTGCATATGTGACGCGATGGTACGTATGGCCTGGTTGGTATATACGTATACAAACATCAGATGTCATGTTTATTCATGAAGGATGTCGTAATGGTATGCTGGTATGCACGTATACAAACATCGAGGGAACATTGGTACGTTTTGTGTGTGATGTCAGCCTTATGTCATGATTTGTCATGCCCTTTTAAGTTGTCCTGCGTTCTTTCTCCGATACAAAAGTCAATTTAAGTGAAATTATATGACAAATATGTTTATTTACTATTATGGATCCAGCAGCAATTTAGGTAGGCCTAAATAAACTGCATGCATATAATGATATGTATATTTTTAAATATAATTCATTTATATAGGAGTTTTGTAGGGGAAACAGGAAATGTTTAAAGGTTAAATATTAAAATAGGCCTAGTGAAATTCCATGACAAAAAGACTAAATTATTGGTCCGTGTACTTTTGCGTCCATTCGTTTTTCCTTTTTTAAACCAGAAATGAAATATGGAAAATGCGGTTTATTTGTTTTTTATAGTAACACTGATTAATAGAATTAACAGATACAAGCTAATTTTCCTTATGCAAGATTATTTTGTTAAAAATTATATGAATGATATACAACTTGTTTTTTAATATGTAAAAAAGCTAAATTTAATTTACGGTTTTGCATCATCCACACAGACGCTACAGCGCCCTCTAGTGCCTTTTCCTTTGGCGTCGACTCGCTTCAACAGCCAGCCTAAATGACATTAATTAATTTTAATTCGCTAAATTACTATTAATATTATTTTTACATTTATGTTTTAACCTAAACATTACATTTCTAAACCTTATAGCCTCTTGTTTAGCGCTCTAACATTATAGAGTTGTGGTGTCAATCCCGTCATTTTGCTTTTTACTCTGTTTTATAGGCTAAAGGCCAAAACGACATCTATATTACTGTGACTTTTTCGTCTAGCTCTGTTAGGTGTTTTATATTGTTTTATATTGAGAAATTAGGAGTCACTTTAGCTATGCTATGCTGTTCAAATTGAAAATATACCATCATATATTATGTTATGATGACAAAATTATACCCCAATATGTGATTTTTGTGAAGACAAAATTCCCATGCCCTTTGCATCAGTAGAGTTTGACATGAAATATTTCTCAATTCTCATTGAAAGCAATACGGCCGCGTCGCTGGACATTAATGCTTTATGTGGCTTAATCCTAAAACAACATCCAGAAACTATTTTCTCGCACATGTTCTTGTCACCAACAGCAGCATCTAAGGCTAAGACAACGGTGGAAGGACAATATTTTTATGTTAAGCGTTGAAAGCGCGTTGTCTTCATATTCGGCCTGACCTGCTTATATCTTTATTGGTCAATTAATATCAGTGTCTTAATGTATTAAGTGTTTTCTTCATAACTGTTTTATTTTCAAGGAAAAAGCTTAACGTGTTATCGTGTTAATAGTGGACTGCTTATAAGATGTAGTGAATTTGCTCCTCCAATATCACTATCACTGGATGAAGCGGGACATAGCCTACTGGTTTAGGGTCAGTTTATTCTCTTGGACATGCGGCAGTATCGGACCCCTCGTGAGTGAGAATGGGGTGGAAAAGTCAAGTATTATCATGTTTCAGAGACATGGCTCTCGAAAGTGTGGGGGAAACAACAATTTTACAAAAGAAAACTTGTAAATTGACATTTTTTCGACTTTCATTGGTCCTTTTTTAATTTTGGTTTATAAAGATACTTAATAAACGAAAATCTGAAAAGAAGTCAATATTTATTTTGTGTACATGAAATTTGTGTATTCGGTTTTAATTTAAATTTTGGAATTCACCATAGCATGTAAAAATAAAACAACCGTTCGTTTTTTGTTTTTCTTGACGTGGTTAAAAAACGAAAAAGGAATGGACGCAAAAGTACACGGACCATTATTGCTAAGCATTTTTGTTATGGAAAAGGGGCACTGCAATACCAAAACCAATATCGAAAGCTCTTCCCAACTGTGAAACATGGTTTAATGCTGCTTTGAAGTCATGCATTTTGACACTATATTGGCATGTTAGAGCCGCTTTGCAGCAGAATTTGTTTTGAATTTGTTACTGAAGCTACTATGAAACAATATATATTGTAGCTTGTATGCATATTCTTTCTTTCTCAAACCTGAGTTTTGATTTCTAAGTGATCAATTTATGTATAAGTGTTTTCACACATGATCATTGGCTGTATAGGTCATCAGTAAATGACAATGCACCACCCCCGACAAAAAAAGGTTTTGTTAGTTTTGAATGACATATCTAATGTAGAACTGTGTTTAGTTTTGCAAAAAGGTGTTTTTCAATTGCAAACTGTGTGTAAAGCATATAATGTGCTTGTAGTTTTGCAGACTTGGTCTTAAGATTCTATACATGAGTGAATGGTTTCAGTGAGTGAGCCTCAAGTCACACTTTTAGTGTCTAAGCAATTTGAAAAAACTGTAAAACAAACTGTGACAGAGGTCGCCTATATGGAATGAACCAAGAAAATCTTAAAATTGCATGGGACCGAGAAGCATAAATAGCAGCAAAAAAGACTGCCATAAAAAAACCCAAAAGACAATTATTTTAATGCAAAAAAAAAATAAAAAAATTCACACATCAGTTTCAGTTTCTGTTTGTTAGTAATCTGTACTTAATCTGTGTTTCAGAAAGCCATTTTATTTTTAAAAACTCGATTAAGCAGATTAAGGCCTACTCCTGTCTTAATTTAAACCCTGTCTGGGAAACTGCCCCCAAAGGTTTCACAAAGTTATTCTTGTCTCTATAACTTATGGATTCCTAAAGACATGTTTATGGGTAAATAAAATATTAATAATACAAATAAAATGAATATCAAAACATATTTTAAATATAATGAAGTCATTTTATTATAGAACTCATCAGCCTGCAGCAGCCAATATGATGTTCCTGGAAACAAAACAGAGACAGAACAGTATAAACAAACTATACAACCAACTAAACACCAAATTACAAAAACATTATTAGGCTATGTGAAAGTGAATAAAGTTCACTTTGTTCACTGTGTGTGTGTGTTCAGTTATAAATATGTGCTGTGTAAATTAGCCTTCATACACTTAGAAATTATATATAGCCTAACTTTAAAAAACAAACAATAACCCATATAGATAAATTATAATAATTGTATAATATTGAGAATTTAGCCTACTTAATATACATTGTAACATAAGGCTACTTTACGCTAGCACAGTAGTCAGTTAAGCAATTAATTAATATTTTATATTAATATGTATGTAGCCTAGGCTACATATAAAGGTAAGTCTGCTTTTTAAAAAAAAAAAAAAAAAAAAAAAAAAAAAATATATATATATATATATATATATATATATTACACTTCGACATGTACAGAATGTGCGCGTTAAGAAACACGTTCAAATTTGTCGTCTTAACATGATAAAACTGTGCGTCTTTACATGTACTAAAGTAACGCGACGACAACTGACGCCTTAACACGACCAGAATGTGCGTGTTGACACGAACAAACAGTGCGTGTTGACACGGTCAAAAGTTATGGAAGGCCAAAAGGGCCAAAACGTGTGAAACTGACGCCTTAACACGTAATTACGTGTTAACGCGCAAATGACATGTTTATAAGGTGTCGTTTTGCTATTTACGATGCTAACTAAGCAATCAGTCGTGTCGATCGTCGCGTACCTTGCGTGAGCAGAAGCCGTGACCAATGACGCGTGATAAGAAGCGTGACACTTTCGTCGCCCCCCTACTCGCCTGAGAAGCCGTGTGAGAAGCTACGTGACGTCTGCGCCGTGACGTCTAAAGTAACTTTTGCCAGTTGTTATTTTGTATATTGTCTGAAGTTCTGTAAATTAGTGTTTTTGCTTTGTTTTGAGCAAAAAGAAAAAAACACATTTAACATTTTAGCACCTCAAAATCGCTGAATATTTCTCCATTCCTAATTTTGTTTAAATATGTTGACGAAAACATGGCCTATTAGCCAATCAACTGACATTAAAAGATGTGCTATTGGTTAACTTGAAAATGCTTGGGTTTAATGTCCTACAATGACAACCATAGACAACTAATCAACACATTTCTCCTGTCATAAACACTACAATGATATTACTGCATTATCCAAGTAAAACATGTTGTTTCAGAGTTTTGTCCCCCTTAGAAATCCTTTAGCCTATATATATAAAAAAAAATGCATGATGCATTAAAGACAGTTAAATTAAAAGACCAAATTCGAAATTAAAAGATTAATCCAGAGAGCAAGCTATGGCCTATTATCAAACACTTTAATCTGTAATATTTTAATAGAAATTTTAATTTAAGCTATAGCCTATAATACTTGAAAAATAAATATACATGCAGAACAAACTTTCATAGCCTATTAGTTAAGGCAGCATATTAGAATAAATTAAAATAATTATTCATGGGATAAGCATTTCACATATGTCAATGTACAGTAAAACTATATTGTCAGAACATGGTTAAAGAAATTTAATGGTTACATTCAAAAGTATGGAAACAAATAAGCTTAAAAATAAGGAATATAAGCTTAAAATATTCCTTATCCTGTGGCTCCCTCTATTGGACAACATTTTCAGGTGAACCTCTTTCAGATAAAATGCTGATCGTTAAGAAATTGCTGTTAGCTTCCCGAGCATCAATAACTGTATTTGGCTTCGATGAGTCTGAGACTCCCGGCCTGAGATTGTGTCCCAGACGGCAATAAATAATTCGTGAATATTTGTAAATATTCATGGCTTAAACAGCTGGAAAATTGACTGCAGTTCTGTGGATGTTTTTCCCAGGCAGGGTTATTATACTTAACTAACAAAAACTAAAACTATTAAAACATTTATGCTAATCGAAATAAACCTGAATATAAGAAGAAAAAAAAAATTGTTAAAAAAAACTTAAACTAAACGAAAACTAGAAATGTCGCCTTGTCGATGTCATTTCGTTTTTCCCCCCTGACTTTCAACCGACGAGATCATTATCTTTTCATTAACCGACAAAGTAAAATAAAATTAGAATTCAACGAAATTACAATGGATACCTGTCTGTGACCCATTAATAAAATCCCAGGGGTTTAATTCGTTTTAGCCTACATGAAGAAATAGCAGAATAAACAACAGAACATGAGGATTCATCATCATCATCATCATCATCATCATCGGGCAGCAGCGCTTCTGAATGGAGAAAAACAGGATTAAATCCTAAAGGAATAAATAACCTATGCGCAAATTTTTTTGACCTAATAAACATATTAACAAAATGAAATGAACAAAATGCGATAAGTAATAGACTAAGCTATATATGCTGAGTTTCGGTTCATTTTTGAGAAGTCCAGAGAAAGGAAATTCTTTTTGTTTTCTTTATTTTACAGGCAAATTTTTCTTTTTATTGTGAGTGTACAAAAATAATAGGCCTATTTAACCCTTCACAGATTCGAAATGTGTTACATAAATGTGACCATAAATGTCTGAGTATTTTAATTTTTTCCCCGCTTTTATAAGAAAATATAAGTGATCGCGCCGGCGCCTCACACTCACACACATTTTTTTTTTTTTTTTTTTTTTTTTTTTATGACTGAGCACTGTTCTTAATTCACTTGCCCAGCAACATCACCTAAAATATAACTAAAGCTTAAATATAATAATTCAATTTATTAGAAAAATCGAATGCAAGCACATGAGAACAAATAAATAAGTCTTCCAATAATAATTAATGCAACACCTCTCAAACGAGCGTGTATAACCATGCAATATATTTGTTTATTTTGTTGTTCTAACCTTAAGGTTGTTTATGCCATTGCAGCACTTTTCCATTATTTTTCCAAGTAGCCTAAACATGCGCTTAAAAAAATAAATAAATAAATAAACACGTTTTGACCGTCGAGCTCGACTCTGTTGTGTTTTATTTGTTTAGCTGCTTCAAGCCAAGCGCGCACTTGCAGTGTTACCATGGCCACTTATATGCATTTTTGGGCTTGTTATTATTATTATTATTTTCCATATTAAGAGGTGGAGGCCTTAGTTCAGCTGGAATTGCCCTGTGCCGGTGTGTCCTTTGAACGGAGAAAAGTCAGCCGTTAATTCGGTGCTTGCTCAACAGAGGTGGTCGGAGGAATGGCCAAGCTTCAATCAGGGAGACAGATTTGTAATGCTTCCTCCAACTTATGAACATTTACACCTTAAAGCTTCCTTTGGGCAAAATAGGAATAAAGCTAATATCATTAGTGTTATCCACACATACATTATCCAGACGTTAGTCCACGCGTACGTTATCCAGACGTTTATCCACACGTACGTTATCCAGGCGTTTATCCACGCGTACGTTATCCAGACGTTTATCCACACGTACGTTATCCAGACGCAAAGTAAAAAAATATACTTTCTCAACTACGTCGCCGCCATCGCCGCCGCGCACTTTGAGCGCAGCTCCAACACGTGACCGTGACGTCTAACGTCTCATATCTTACGTCTGACGCCTGAATACTATAG
Organism: Culter alburnus; assembly: GCA_028476615.1. Taxonomy (NCBI): domain Eukaryota; kingdom Metazoa; phylum Chordata; class Actinopteri; order Cypriniformes; family Xenocyprididae; genus Culter; species Culter alburnus. The sequence continues at coordinate 17,405 of JAOTNS010003724.1, read as the reverse complement.
GATTTGGGCCAGACGGCTGGCGTGCGTATACACGTTAGTTCTCCTCTCAGTTTGCTTAGTAATCATCAAATTTTGTTGAATTCACCCCTCATACATGTTAACGCGTAATTACGTGTTAACGCGCAAATGACGTGTTAACGCGTAATTACGTGTTAACACGTTATTTGCGAAATAAAAAACGTGGGACTTTACCACCACCTGGTGGTGTGGTGTACTTGCACAAGCAGATTAGGATTGCAAATGGCAGGATTTTGTCTAAAATAAATCTTTAAAAATGAACAGTGAGCATAAATAGGCTACAACTATGGCTACACATAATAATTATAGCATACATTTTTTATTTGTATTTATTTTAATCCTAACACATGTCTTCAAATGAATGAATGTTGTTGCTCTCAAAACAATTAACACAGCACAGTAAACACTCTTATGTTGATGAAATTTCATTATTCACTGCACTGCAGTTTATTCTAGTAATACGTTTATTAAAAACTAAATTATATCATCATAACTACAGGTGTGTTCACTATTGATTTTATAACATATTCATCTATAGACATACACTAATGAAAGTACATGCTTATTATTGTTTTTTAATGAGTGGTTTTGTTATAATCTTTTCCCACTTCCCCCAAAAATTACATAGCCTACACAAACATCCAGCAAATGTTGTACAGTACTGCAATCACTAATGTTTACTCACGAATTTAAATCTGCCTAGAGAATTTCATCTACATCATAGAACATTCTTATGCATTATGGAGGGAAAAATCATTATGAATGTTGAATCCATGGTTCTTCTCAACATCTGCAGGCCTCCTTCATTGTTGTTGTTGTTTTTTTACTCTTTTTTTGTAGTAAACTATATTCATGTTTCTGGTAAAGGTTTGCTCTTGTTTACCTGATTTTTAATACTGCTTTCATGTGCTGGTGTGTGTGTATACAAGAAAAGAATTGGTTCTTATAGATCTGTTAGTTTTGTGACAGTTTTACTGTTTGAATTTGTAATAAACACATACAACGTGTGGTGTGTAGATAAATAAAATGTATTACAAATGTATTTACAAATGTAAAACAAAATTATTTACAATAATATAAACAAATAGAAGACGGAATAAGCATGTATGTATAGGAAACAACTCAAGAATGTATTCCAACGATATTCTCCATAGTCTGTTCCCCATTGTTTTCCTGTGTGTATCTCTATAGTCAGCCAGTGTGCTTCAGCCATCCGTCTGTCCAGCAATTCACGATTCCCTCATCTGTAAGAAATTACATTTCAGTAATTATCTCCTTTCATCGAAAGTACCATTTAATTGTCAACTCTGATTTCTGTCATTACGCCCAGTGCTGTCAATAAAACATAATGTTTACCTAATTCCAAATTTATCTATTCGGTTTCCTGCAAAAGTGGCTCTTCCGTGTGTGTGCGTCACCCTTTCGTCAATGTCGTTGACTCTTGATGATTGATGAGGTAAGCTCAGTGTAGTGCTTGGGTCACTATATCATGAATAATTTAAATAAATAAAGATGTTGTGTCACGTTGACATTGCCTGTCGTAACTGTTTGTAATCCTTCTCATGACTAATTAATATGGTGATACGCACGATTCAGATCGTTTTATTATTAATGAGATTGTGAACGAGCACTTACGTAATGGTTACGATGTGCTCAAGTCTGGCGCAACTTCCTTTTAACCAAAAACTTTTGGCGGCGAGGAAGAAAGTAGTAGTAGTAGACTTTTTTTTCATCAGCAGCAGGACATGGCGCGGAGAGAGTTTCTTACAGACTGCAATAGGGCATTTCGGGAGTGTACTCGGTTGGCTCAAACAGACGATCGGGATGCTATAGCAATAATAATTACAAGGTAAGTGATCTTGTTTTGTGGCACTGGACGCCCATTATTTCCCCCAGGGGCGGACAAGGCTATCGGCAGTACCGGGAGTTTTCCCTGTGGGCCGCTGGACAACGTGGGCCGGCCCTTTGCAATGTAAATGTATGAATGAATTGTAGTAAATAGTCCATAGGCCCATCTTTCCGTCAGCACAGACGAATTGTTCGCGCGGGCGCGGCCCACAAAGACTCTAATCAGTGTGCTCAGTCTGTCTAAAAGCGCTTATCAATGTCAAAATGTTTGAGATAACCAATCAAATCAAAGGAGGCGGGATTTACTGTCCACGGAAACCGAGAAGCGCTGCACTATTTAATGCTTGTAGAATGCGAGCCGAGATAACATAAGCAGCTGAACAAAACAATATAGCCTACAGCAATGTTTGCCAACTGTTTACGATAAATATTAATAAACTGTTAAACGACGGGGATTCATTTCTAGGACGCACTTCTGACCTTTTCGGATTGTTATTCTTCACACATTGGATAAAGAAACATTAACGTAACCTATAGTGTTCAGCATGTCAGATAAAAGTGAATGTGTGTCTGTTGTCAGGATTTCTTCAGTAATTTCACAATCATAAAACTCGAAATATTCTCAAACTTAAAACTGCATGGCAAAACCAGCAGCTTTCATATAACCTATGTCCCGTAAAGTGTAAAACATAATTTTCTAATAGTTCACACGCATTATTTTACAGACTGGCGATCAAAAGTTTGAAATAAGACTTCTTTAATGTTTTTGAGGCGGAGAAGTAGGAGGAGGAAGATAAGTATTCTCTTGAGAAGGAATGCAATGAAGCATTTTGCCTTTAACAAATACCCAAACGCCCCTTTCTCCTAGCATTTTTGTGCGCACAATGTCCATCTGTCGTGCTCGCTTGCTCTCAATAGGCTACTGAGAATCATAAGTTAGGAAAGTCTGTCCTTCTCGGGCAGGTTTTTATTAGTTTCGGTTTAGGAAAAAGGGCTCCACTTAATATTAAGTGGCCTTAATACTATGTACCTGTACGTACATCAAAAAGTAAGTACAGTGTACTTATTGGGTTCATATTGAATTGCAAATCACTTTTGCTGCTATTGAGGTGGGATGTGGGTAAGGTTAGGTACAGGTTTGGTGGTATGGGTTTAAGGGTAGGGGTAAGGGTTAAGGGATGGGTCAACAGTGTTGGTTGGGTTGGTTAAAAAAAGCTTTAGATCACTCCACAAGCACGCAGCTTATAGTTGCATGAGTTCCACTTGGACGTAAAAAAGCAAAATTGTCTTGCTATTGGATCCAAACCTTTGAAATGTTGTTTGAGCTGGACCTACTCTGAACCTGTTTAGTCATAGGAGAGTCACGTCATAAAAAAGCTTTAGTTATTTATTTGTTAGTTATTTGCGGCTTCCCATTTCATTTAGCGATATAAAGTTTGGAGTTTTGTTTTTGAATTTCATCTCTATTTATTTGCTGCTAGCCAACGCATTTATCAGATCCAAAAGCATTGTTGAGAGGAGTTATGGAAAAGCACAGACGAATGATATCATCAATCGTTGTCGTTATCATGATAGAAACTCGAGGTAAGTCATTTTTTAAAGTTAAAGTAATCCAAAAAAGTATTTCTTTTCAGGTGGAGAGGTATTTCAGAGCTCTCTGAGAGTCCACAACAGCAGTGTTGTATTGATTTAGCCCAATCGTTACATGACCTGGTTATACAATTAAAATCTTTTTCCGTTTAGATCATGTTTGCAAAAAGCTGATCAAGAACATAAGGAGGTTGAGTAAATAATAAGATAATTCTCATTGTGTAATGATAATAATAACAATTTTTATTTTGTAGTCAGAAAAACTTTTCAAACCGGCTAACTGATAAACTATTATTTTCAAACAAATTAATAAGTCTTCAATTTGTTACATAGGAGTTCAAAGCAGTTTGTATCGTTAATACTTCTCCTTTCACATTTAGCAGGGAGTGGAGCAGCGTTTTCACAAGCAAAATTCTGCTGCTGACCCAGAGGATGGAGTGGAAGTACCAGATATCCATCAGAGAAGAATTTATTTCGTTCAGACATATCACCTTTGAATGACTGGGATCTTGATCTTCAGACACCTAATATTATGCAAATATTTTTTTTTCTTTAGCGCTCTAGATTAAAACAAACACAGCTCAGAAATAAATAAGATGTTGTACTTTACTCCTATTACTCGATGCTGATCTTGGATAAACAAGAATTAAGATAACCCATCTCTGAGTCCATGTAATGCAAATGAATATGTATTTTAAAAAGGTTACACTTTAAAAACCACACACAGTGACTGTGACAGTTATCTATACAACCCCAGTGAAGTAAAACAATAGGTAACTATTTACCATCGCTTCTGACTAACTGCATGCTACAATCTACTTGAATATGGACTCACAGAGATTGATTATTTTCTTAAAAAGCAGTGTTTATATGAAGAAAGTAATATAGTACATCTTGGATGGCATGAAAGACTATTAACAAAGACATATATTGCACTCCCCTACCACATATTGTACCCACTGTCACTGTTTTATTTTTACTGTGACAGTAACTGTTTAAATGATCTCTGCATCATTAAAATAAAACATTTTACACATATTTTGTATATCATGTACATTTTGTTTAGTAATACATGAATATTATGAGAAAAAAAAAGTGATGCATAGCCAAGTATGGTGTCCCATACTTTGAATTTGTGCTCTGCATTTATCCCATCCAAGTGCACACACAGCAGTGGGCAGCCAATTTTTGCTGCGGCACCCAGGGAGCAGTTGGAGGTTTGGTGCTTAGCTCAAAGGTCTCACCTCAGTTGTGGTATTGAGGGTGGAAGAGAGGGCTATACATTCACTCCCCCCACCGACAATTCCTGCCATATTGAGACTCGAACCCACAACCTTTGGGTTACAAGTCTGACTCTCTTAACCACTATGCAGTTAGTGTTTTGAAAATTAAAAAAAAGTGATAGTTCACCCAAAAATGAAAATTTTGTCATCATTTACTCACCCTCAAGTAGTTCCAAACCTGTATGAATTTGTTCTGCTGTACACAAAGGAAGATATTCAGAAGAATCTCAGTAACCAAACTGACATCACCCCCCATTGACTACAACAACAGGAAAAATAAATACTATAGTAGTTAATGGGGGGTGATGTCAGTTTGGTTACTGAGATTCTTCTGAATATCTTCCTTTGTGTACAGCAGAACAAATTCATACAGGTTTGGAACTACTTGAGGGTGAGTAAATGATGACAAAATTTTCATTTTTGGGTTTTTTCCCTTTAAATGATGCATACCAATCACACCAAAAATACAAATGAAAGCACAATTACCCTTTATTCTCTGCATTAATGCCATTTCCAATCAAATTATACAGGATAAAGTGCTCCTGACATTAATTTTGAAATACAATGACATATTTCATTTTCAACATTTCACGAATTAAAGGCTAAACAAGCCCTTATAACTGTTCGTTCCATTTTAAACTGAAAAGTGTAAACTCACATAAGAAGATTTGAAGATAAAGAGTGGTGCAGAGATGACTTCAAATCCCCTCCTCCTTGGAGTTTTATTGTAAGGTTTTTCAAATTATGAGTAGAAAAAAGCCTGTGGTAATCAAACATAACTTGACAATACTTTGAAAATCAATTTTTGGAAATGTTTTAAATAAGTAACTAGATAAGAACATATGGGGTGTGAGTGTGTGTAGTTTGCATTGTAGAACAAAATGCAGAACAAAAAGTATTGTCAAGTTATGTTTACCACAGGCTTTATTTTACTCAAATTGAGAAAACCCATTTAAACACCCAGCGGCAAATTAGTCTGACATCATACCTTTACCACTCTACTGTCTAGAACTTTGGCAAGTAACACCCAGGACAGAAGGTCAGTTTAGCAATTTATATTTAAATGTACTGAATTTCCATGAAATGTCTCGATTAAAAATAATACTGCAGCCAATTAGAGTGATTGTTCACAAAATCTTTTTTCTGCCTCATTTTAATTTATAATTTCTGAAAAATCACTCTGATTGGCTGTAGTAATATTTGTAAATATATAGATATATTTCATAGAAATAGACATAGAAAAATTCCATAAATGTTAACAGTGGATTTATACTGTAACACTATAATTTTTGTTCTGACTTGTTTCTCTCTCATCTTAAAGTCAAAAATGAACCAGGTGTTTTTTTTATATTTTATATATATATATATATATATATATTATATATATATATATATATATATATATATATATATATATATATATATATAATGACATTTATATGTACTAGGTTTCCATGTAATATTCAAGTACATCAAAAAAAGAAGAAAGAATCATGTTGGGTAGAGACAAAATGGTGGCACAGCTTCTTTTATGAGTATTAAAAAACAACAACTGCATATTATTTGACATTGTGACACCTTCAGAAAGGCACTACCATTGTTTGTGAAATTTAATATGAAGAAAAAGAACCAGTCCGAAAAAGCACACCAAAGATAGAAGGTCTGCAAGGTTGTTTGAGAACTTCTTCCTCACCATTACAGCCACATCCACCACTGAATTCAGGCCTCAGCTTCAACCATCTTCTCGCGGAAACCAACATGCATCTCTTGCATCCCCCTGGTCTGCTGCTCCACATTATCTCCTCTCTGATATATATATATAGCGCCCCCTACCCTCTTAGGATTTACCACGCCCAAGTTCTGTGGAGCACCGGGTTCTGACAAGTTTATAAATTATTACACACCTCTGATATTAATAATATTTATAAGCTAAGATTTAATTTCCTGTTCATGTAAATAGTAGATGATGAAAAGAAAAGAAGAAAAAAAAAAACTTATAATACAGGTAGGTATGGTTAAATACAACAAACTACAATGTTTTATTATCACAGAAAGTAATTCAATAAATAGTCAAGATGTCAATAAATATATAAATAAATAGATTAAATAAAATAAGATAATAAATAGTTCACTAGATCAGTGGTTCTCAACTCCAGTCCTCGGGACCCACTGCTCTGCACATTTTGTATGTCTCTTATCTGACACACTCAATTCAGTTCATGCAGACTCTCCTAATGAGCTGATGATCTAAATCAGGTGTGTTAAATAAGGGATACATACAAAATGTGCAGAGCAGTGGGTCCCGAGGACTGGAATTGAGAAACACTGCACTAGATAAACCAATAAATCAGTATCTGCAGATGACTGAACAAGAATTTATAACCATATATAGACACGGAAATGGTGCCTAGACGGTAACCATAGAGACGAAACACACTATAGACAACAAACATATATGAATTACACATCTGTGGGCCCACACTCACACGCATACATCCACAAACACCACTGTTGCAGGCCTGAGTCGTTGCTTGTGTGCGTTGTGGCCTAATAAAAACACAAACTGGCCTCTTCACTCCAATGAGCAACACAAAACAACAGAGTACCTCGGTCCAGCCGCGGCGGCGCACTCAACCGCAACAAGCGGTCCGCTTGTTCTCAAACTATCCGCCACCTGCAACCAAAATTCGATTCCTCCGTAACGGCGTACAGTATCCAGCGGTGCCAGAGGAGCTCTGAATCTCGCGGGGACTCAGAGCGCTATCTGGGGTTGCGACGACTCTCTGTCGGTGTCGGAGGAGCTCGTTTAATGTAGCCGATCAAAGCTCTATCATTGTTTCAACAATGTTGCGTCCCAATGGATACACTGTTACACACCGTCTTCTTATCTGAGCGTAAACGCTTAAAACACTCACATTTAGACAAGACTATAAATAAAACATTGACTGAGTATATTCTGGCTGAAAATAACTCCCACTTTACGAACAAAAAAAATTATTTTAAAACTCAAAACACACGGAGAAACCCAACTAGCGTCTGACTCCCTTCAATCCACTAACGGTCTTTTTTCTCAATCGATATCACTCACCAATTAGAATACACCTGCCAGTAAAAGGGGTGGGACCATAACTTCCACAAACCAATCCAAAAGAATGATTTTGCTTAACCAAATTTGCATACACAGATTATAAATACCGGTTAACACTCTTAAAAGTAAACAAAGTAACGAACTCAACCTTGAATGTGCATATTTAAAAATCACAAGGATTAAACCCAGGGTTACATATATATATTTTACTTATTTTAGGAAACATTGTTTTCAGTTTTGTTTTGAACAGGGTTCTCTCCCTTGAGGTCCACCTTCCTGCAGAGCTTTGCTTCAACCCTAATCAAACACACCTAAACAATCTAAATCAAGTTCTTGAAGCTTAACTAGAAAGGTACAGACAAGTGAGTTTGATCAAAGTTGGAGATAATCTTTGCAGTAAGGTGGACCTCGAGGGCCAAAGATGAGAACTGAAGGTTTGGAATTTTTGATTTACCTGATTTTCTTTACTATTGGACTGGTACATTTTCTCTGACAGAACTGAAGATCTCCATGTGCTGCTGACCTCTGATGCATGGCACACAATGTACAGTGAGTCGCCAGGGAGCAACAGATTCTGTTAATTTAGTTTTAAAGCAGAACTAAGTAACTTTTTTTACCTTCATAAATAGTTTTCTAAGTCCTTACGATGGTTAATTGACTTGTAGTGGTGTGTTTGAGGCGAGCACTAACCCACAGTCTTTGGAATGTAGTCATAATTACAACTAGTAGACAGAGCTGGATAGCCAATCCACTTAAAGCTCGTCCCGTGTTCTGTATTTTTTTTTATTTTTTTTTTTTAAATCAGATTCAATCAGAATTGTCGGCTTCTGTAAAGTTTTTCATTTCACTTAACCCATCTGTAATGGTAAAACACTCATTCCAGAGGTTAATGACATATACACACACAATAGGGCCAGAATAGTTCCCCAAACTAACACACACAAAACATAGTTCAGTCACCATCCCACACACTGGACACATGACTATGAACTGCTCATTTTCAAGATTTGCTTTTGGTGTTATATCTAAAAAACATATTTAAACTTCACATTTTTCTGTAGGTTTTTACGCAATCTCTTAACCAGTCTCAAAACATATCTGTTCATTTTACTTCTTTTTATGAAAGTCAGCTGGGATGTTTTGGTTCAAATATCATTACTTTGTTCTGTTAAAGCTTTAGCAGGCTGATAACAGAGTATCCTTGCTTCTACCCTAGCAGTCTCTCTCTCTTACTGCACAAACAATCAATTCAGCAGCCTCTCAAGACTGTAACTAAGACTGGGAGCATTTTTAAGCTATCTTTAGTTTAAATGTTGAATGCATTAAACTTTCTCTTGAATCTGCAAAATCAGTCTTCATCTTTAGCCACCACCATGCCTTAGAATTATCATACGCCATTTCTAATGACCTGAAATGAGTAAAACTATAATAGAGACATATTAGTTCAAAATCACACAGCCTCATGAATTCAGGGATTCATCATAATGCTGAATCCAAAACTTCTATACCAGTTTTGACCATAAGGCAACCAACATCATGTTAATAAATTTTGCTATGGTCTCCTCAGAAATTACGGACAATCACCTCATGGTCTCTGTCAGCTCTTGAAAGCTCATTCCCATCAGCTCTTTATCAATCTTTTTCCTCTTTATCAATAATTTTTTTCCCCTGGCATAGTGGCATCAAATTGTGAACTTATTACAATGAAAAACAAGCCTTCTTAGGAATGCAGTTTCTGGTGAGTGGTATAGAGGAACATTTTTGGGGTACTGTTGTAGCTTCTCACAGGTCAACTCCCCTCTTCATGATGCTGCTGGCCTCACAGACATCCGCTCCACTCTCATACCCATCTTACATAAAGCCCCTCCCTTCAGGGTAGATGCCCAGTGGCGGCAATAACCCCCTGCCTTAGCCTGTTAACTGTCACCCCCACTTTTTTTTAAGACATGAAAATGCATTATGGTTTGAGTGATCTTAACCATGTATTTCCATTATTTTCATACTATTTATGAAGTAGACATCCTATATAGAAGTGGTATGGGAAGCTTGGCAGAATTTGATATGAATTCAGCCTCTAATAAACATAAATACAAAATGTATGTGGGTTATACATCGCCACCACAATCATAAATTTCTTTATAATAATTTTTTTCTGTTAAAGGGTGAGTTCACCCAAAAATTAAAATTCTGTCATTTATTACTTACCCTCATGTCGTTCCACACCCATAAGGCCTTAGTTAGTTCCACACCCATAAGGCCTTAGTTAATCTTCGGAACACAAATTAAGATATTTTAGTTGAAATCCGATGGCTCCGTGAGGCCTACATAGAGAGCAATGACATTTCCTCTCTAAAGATCCATAAAGGTACTAAAACACCTCTAAATCAGTTCATGTGAGTACAGTGGTTTAATATTAATATTATAAAGCCACAAGAATATTTTTGGTGTGCCAAAAAAACTAAATAACGACTCATTTAGTGATGGCCGATTTCAAAACACTGCTTCAGAAAGCATTAGAGCATTATGAATCAGTGTAGTGAATCATGAATCGGATCGCGGGTCAAACCCGCCAAGCGGCTGAAATCATGTGACTTTGGTGCTCCGAACCACTGATTTGACAAGATTCATCTGTGCTCCGATGCTTTCTGAAGCAGTGTTTTGAAATCAGCCATCACTAAATAAGTCATTATTTTGGCGCACCAAAAATATTCTCGTCACTTTATAATATTAATATTGAACCACTGTACTCACATGAACTGATTTAAATGTTTTTAGTACCTTTATAGATCTTGAGAGAGGAAATGTCATTGCTCCCTATGCAGGCCTCACCGAGCCATCGAATTTGAACTAAAATATCTTAATTTGTGTTCCGAAGATTAACGAAGGTCTTACGGGTGTGAAACGGCATGAGGGTGAGTAATAAATGACAGAATTTTCATTTTAAAAACATTTGCAGACCTTTTTTCTCAAAAAAAATGAATGGATGTTATCTTTTGAACTCTTGCCATGAAAACAAAAATGTTTCAACCAAACTTTAATGATTTTTCATGTTCATCGCTATTTCAAAATAAAGGTCTGAACATGCCTTATGAGTATGAAAATATGCTTATTGCAAATTGATAAATTACTGCTCCTCAGTAATTTAAATAAAATAGTCACTTCTATCATTCAAGGTCTGTATTACTATTTTAAAGACCTCTTTACACTCAGTTTTACTTTGATACATTTAACAACCAATTGCCCTCTTCATGGCAATCGTTTGTTTGTTTTGTCTAATTGTCTGTTCAGAGTTGTGTGAGAATTGCGATCTCTAATTGAAAAAAAAGAAAAAAAAAGTGATTTGTGCAGCTCTATGCCCCAGTCAAAACATATTTGTATTTCACTTTAATTAAACTAGGCTATCCATTGATTGCCCTGTTTTCTTGTTAAATTTGGTCTAGAATGGAAACGATGGCACGGAGTCTTGAATGGGCAACAGGGAGACTTGTTGAAACACAATTAGCCAACGAACTGTTACGTTTAATTGGCGAGTTTGTGGCAGATGTTCGACAGCAGCAACAACCTGGTGGTATGTTTTGAGTTTTTTTCACTATAAGATACTAGTGTGCAGACGTGGATTGGCTGGACTATATCAAAAAATTATGAAGAAAGAAATGTAGTTTCATATTAGAGGTTTTAATGTTAAATGTCCCCACACTGTAAGGGTAAATAATGCTGTTGTAACAGAGTTGAAAAACTTCACTTGGATAAAGTGAATTGTTATATCCGATTGTTTTCCATTGCAGCTTCCCGTGGTTATCAAGCTCCACATGTTAGGGGACATACTGGGCGTCCACAGTGCCACATCACACCAGAACAACTGCAGTTTTTATTATCACTGCAGTTCACAGTACCTGAGATTGCAGGCATACTGGGCACTTCCAGTCGCACTGTGAAACGACGCCTTAGGTAAATATTGATGGTCCGAGACAAGGGTAATGTCTTTTTTAATTGCACAATAATTGTTAGCCTGACTTACTCCTTACAAACTAAAACCACAGGAAATTCTGTAAAATAAATAAATAAATAAATAAATAAGTTAATTAAATCAATGTTACACTCAGAATTTTATTTAAATGTTGGCTTTCACAGATCATTCCATCTATCTTTGCGTGGCCGCTTCACTAATCTTTCTGATGCGGAGCTGATGAAGAGTCGCCGGTTTCGCAGCAATGACTTGTGGGTCCAAAATCTTTTTCCCAACCCTATCAAAGCCCCGCAGCCCGCGCCGCCTTTCTCCTCTCCCTTTCCAAAGCACTTGCGACTCCAATGGCTCGCTCTCGTCGTTGCTTTGCCAACAATGAACTGTGCTCTCCACGATGATGAGGAAGTTTCAGCAAAGGATAACCCCACAATGATGAAAAGCAAAGGATAATCCCAAATGATTTCTAACCCTTGCATTAGCTCTACTACTAGATATATTTACGGAGATGAGAAATAAAACCCACCCTGTACAGCTATCATCAGCTGTTTGGTTGAGCTTTTGATGTTTTGTTACAGAAATAATGTAAAGATTACAGATTTAAATGTGCGATTAAGTTGCGATTAATCACGAGTTAACTCATGACCCTCATGCGATTAATCGCGATTAAATATTTTAAGCGCCGCTTTCTCCTTCTTTCCAAAGCGCTTGCACTCCCGTGGTGTCTGTCATTGCTATGCAACCATGAACCGTGCTCTCCACAACGACAAGGAAGTTTCAGCAAAGGATAACCCCTTATTTAAGTCTGATTTATACTCGACGCGTCCGCAAGTTTGCTTGGGTGCGCACGACAAAAGTGATCCCTTTCATGGAAACGGTATTCCCTGGTGGCTGTGGCCTCTTTCAGCAGGATAATGCACCCTGCCACAAAGCAAAAATGGTTCAGGAATGGTTTGAGGAGCACAGCAACGAATTTGAGGTGTTGACTTGGCCTCCAAATTCCCCAGATCTCAATCCAATCGAGCATCTGTGGGATGTGCTGAACAAACAAGTCCGATCCATAGAGGCCCCACCTCGCAACTTACAGGACTCAAAGGATCTGCTGCTAACATCTTGGTGCCAGATACCACATCACACCTTCAGGGGTCTTGTGATGTCCGTGACTCTAAGTATCAGGGCTGTTTTGGCAGCAAAAGAGGGACCAACACAATATTAGGAAGGTGGTCATTATGTTATGCCTGGTCGGTGTATTTTATATTTATGTATAGCATATGTACAGTAAAATATCGACAGAGGACAGTCATACAGATAGAGGACAAAAACATTATGATTTTTTGGCTGACACTTTACTGAATATGCAAAAAAAAAAAAAAGCCTTTTTGAACCTTTAAATTACATGACACATCCTAGTGTGACTATGCTGAGAAAACTGATGTGTACTGTAGAAATGTGGGTGGTATTTGCCCATATGTCATTCAGACAATAGTGACACATAACCTTGACTAAAGTCTGACTTTATGAGTCTTCACATAAAAGGAGAAGAAAAGTACACAATATAATTCTATCATGCATCATGCTCTAAATGAATATACCAGTATGAATGCTTTTATTCAAACTGAATGTTAAGTCTAAAAGGAATAATTCCCAAAAATGAAAATTCTGTCACCTCATATCATTTTAAAACAGTATGACTTTTTTCTTTAAAGAAAATTTGCATTGCTTCATACAATGAAATTTAGTGGGCCAATATTGTTTTTATTGGCTTTCATCGTATTGACAAAACTGATTAAACGTTCTTATTTAGTGTTCTATAGAAGAAAGAAAATCATTTGGACTGACATGAGGGTGAGTAAATGATGACAGAATATTTGGGTTAACTATCCCTTTAAAAATAAAGATGCAGTGCACTCAAGATGCAATGCACATGGTGCCAAGACCCTCAGGTTTGGTTGTGTAAATGACAGTATCTGATCTAGCAGTGTGCAGACTGAGGAGCTGCCAGCAGTGTTCCCTTTCCAGACGCCAACCTGAAACTATATTTCAATCTATGTTGACACACTTTCCCCGGGAACCTGTTTGTGTATTCCACAGATGCTGCTGCTTTTTCACTCCCACCTAAACATTTGTCTAAAACGTGGAGTTCCCAGGACTGGTCTTCTGTCACAAGTATTAAGGCACCTAAGCTACCTGAGTCAGATGTTATTGACAGGCAGCTTGGGAAGTGGTTGTCTAGGCAGCAAGGTGTTCTCCTTTTTAATCTCTTTTTTCAGCTGAAATTAACATTGTCATTCTTCATTTCCGTATGAAAGCCCCGTAATGAAGATGCACACAGAAAACAGTCATAAATTATGGCAGTGAATAGATTGCTACTGCTGTGTTTTGGAAAGTGATTTCATTCATGTCAGAGTAATTGCCCGCTGTTAGAAAGGGAATGTGAATGGTTTTAAATAATGGAAAACATACTGCTGACTCTGCGGCTGTTACATTTTGTTGATAGAGGGTGGGTGGGACATCGGAATAGTATCTGAAAAGAGATGAGGGGTTTTGAGCACCTTGTCCAGAGAAAATGTGCAGAATAAGGCTTAAAGTAATAGTTCATCCAAAAATAAAAATTCTGTACTAGTGATATCATAGGAACCAAGGAGTTTCATGTGAGATGTTTCATATTGCTTTTGATGTGTCTATTGATCAATGTTTTGTTTTGACTATTATATGAAAGGTTAATATCCAACACATACAAATCAAGTCATATGGATTCATTTTACAGTACTTTTATGTTCCTTTTTGAGCTTGAAAGTTTTGCATTGGCTTTCATACTTTGGACAAACAGCTGAAATATTCTTCAAAATGTTTTCTTGTTGTGTACAGCAGAAGAAAAAGTAATATAAGTTTGGAACTACATAAGAGTGAGTAAATGATGAGAGAATTTTTCATTTTTAGGGTGTACTATCCCTTTAAAAATCTATCTAAGCAGGTTTTGAATCACCAGATTCATGGCCTGCACATTTTAACCAATTGGACTTTTTAAAGAGGTCATATAAATGAAATTTCCTTTGTAAAAACAACCTTAGTAATAAATAAATAATAATTATGCATTGAAACCAGGTTGCAAATACTTTTTTTTTCTGACTTCTAGTACTTTCTTTACACATCAATACATTTGAAACACAAAACCCCCCCACCCCCCCCCTCCCTACCCCCTTTGAACAACGGGGCACCTCACGTGTGACAGGCGCCGGGGTTACGGGGAGGGGGGGGTATGGGTCCAGAGGCGGGTAGACAGAAGGCGCTTATTTGGGGAGCGAAGGGCTTACGGGATGGTCGAATAGGCCCGATGGACACGTGGCGTCTAACGTGATGGCGATCGCGACCAGACCCAGAAGGTGGCTTGGCACGCAGAGCCAATGTTAGAACCTCCCAGACCTTGCACCAGCGCGGACAAGAACCCAAGCTTTGCAGGGTCCTCAACAATCAGTCCGTGTAGTGGGCGGTTGGATGGCACGCAAATCCAGAAAACAAGAGGGCTTTCTCAGGTTGATCGATTGTTCACTTGGAAAGACTAAAACACAGCATGCCATTCCGGAAATACACCGTTGTCGTTATATAAGGATGGTTCAATTTTTAGCACAATTTCCGGTGGAAAGCGTAGTATTGTGTGTTTTCAGCGCCTATTCTGCAACTTCGACCTTCGATCCTGTTCGTGTTGAAGCACCCGACACCATGTAGCCTAACGAGCAGTGTATTACCAAACCCTCTGCAACCACACCACTCTAAAAACTCTGGATTTCATTTGACGGTGGAGGATAGCTTACTTACGGCGGCAAGGATGGGCTTTAGCGATGTCTACATTCTCGAGCAGCCAACAACAACAAAAGCAGCCTGTGCTGGGAAAGTTTGTTGAGGGCGGCGACCAGTATGGTGTGGCCATCAAGGGTCGCGTGACCAAGGTGGGGAGAACAACCCATACTGTCTTTTCATGGAGGTTTTCGAGGTCTTCTGCCAGGGGGTGCTTTGGGGAAGGAGCAAACCCATACAACGCATTGAGACGATGTGGGGAGTGTTTGAAGGAGTGCGTGTGTGAATGTTTATCATTCTAGTTGGTTTCAACCGATTTGGAAGAGATGACGGAGTCGTAGACGCAAGCAATGAAGAGATATGGGGCACATGCCATTACCATCTACCTCGTCGAATAAAAACGGGACGGTTGGATCTTTTGTTGAACCAGTGGGAGACCATCACCGCGTGCCGACACGCAGGCCAGGGTAGGATGTAGCTTTACTCAGATTTTTTTCTGTTTTTTCTTTTGGTGGTGGGCGTCTCGCTACAGGCACCATAATCTGAGCGGGGATCCAGTGGGATTGTTGTGGTGCTGGCGTGCACTGACCAGCCAGCTCAACTTCATGCAGACGTGCCATACTCACATCTGACGGTATACAGCCTTTCTATCCACGATGGCCGATGCAACCACGCATTAGAAGGTTAACCCGTTTATGCCAACCCTCACGCTGCCCCTGGACCAACCCGACCCCGTTTGGGCTGAACTTCAGCAAAGTGTTGACTCCCTTGGGAGGACCAAGATGACCAACCTTAGTGAGTGGACCTCTTGAAAGAGAGCGCTCCACTGAGGTCCTGACTCCCGTTTTAAGTCAGGGTATTTTAGCAGGTGTTTATTGTACAGTTTGTACAGAGCATGTTACAGTAGACACTTCCTTCTCCCATTTCATAGGAAGTTTAGTTGTATCTGTCACAGTTATAAGAGGATGAAGCATTGAATATAAAACTAGAACAGGTGAACTTAGTGAAAGAGCAACCAGCTGTGTCAATTAATCCAAGTCAACTTGGCTGTTAATCGGTTCAAAACAAGTATATCAAACTAGTCAACTGGAAGAAAAGTACAGCATATCTATACAAGTAAGAAAACTTACTGTAAACCAAAGGATGGGATCTGACACTGCCCCTATTCCCCCATTACCCACGCAGACGAGTAACAAGGTGCAATACGACCTCCTCACCAGAGATCTAGTATAAATTAACATGAAATGGTTTGCGTGGGAACAACACTCGCCCGTTACAACAAAACATCTCTTGTGAAGAAATCAATGCAACTCGGCTGGGTTTGACAAAACTCCCAGTGCTGGAACCACTCGGTCAAGCCGTGCAACAGATCAAGACCCCTGTGCGCAGGGAAATGTCAACACGCTGCCACTCTCCCAGCCTGCAAAAACAAAGTGATGAGAAATATTCCCATCTCGCCGAAGCCCATACTACGGTCCCACAGATATTTTTCTTTTGAGAGCTGCACCAACTCTTCAGGATCCACTACGTGAGAATCAAAAAAGTGAGTTTTTGTTTGAAAATAGAGATATACACAATCTTCCGCCATATTGTGAGCAGAGAATGAACTGAAAGACAGGTCCTGACAAAAATATCTTATTGCTGCAGGTTTATTAAACACGTGTTTCACGCGTTAGTTTCACTGAAATATTTTAGACAACGACGTTTTGGCTCGAATGCATGATCTCAAGAATCAGACTTCACTTGTTTCGGATTCACGATTGAATAGTCGTGTTTTTACCTCCATCTTCTTGCTGAATGGTTTTCCCTGTCGCCCGGCTCC